>QLSR01001487.1:2767450-2830380 GCA_031780015.1 Citrullus colocynthis
TGCCCCCCCCCCCCCCCCTCTTTGATAAATTTTTGTAATCTGGGGCCCATCAATTTCAATGCCAATTAATGAAATTCAAAACCTAGCAAATAAGTTATGCACCTTGATCTTCATCAACATTTGATATTAACTTAATTATCTTTTCCACCAAAGAGAAGGCAGTAGCTAGATTCCGTTGCTTTAAGATGATATCCTCCTTCACGGAGGAATTCTTGGAAGCTTCATATTTCATATAGGCCAGTTCATTCAGCATCACAGCAATCTCAACTCTTGACTGCTCTAAGACAAGCATTAGACATCTGAGATCAAGACAGAAGAGAAAAATGAAAAGTATATATATGAGGAGTTAACAAAGCATCATTGCTGGTAACAATCACTGAATACCTGTCAGATGGAATAGCATCTCGAACATCAGGTAATTCTATTTCGCCTATCAGCCAACCCTCTCCTAGAATAGATACCATCGACTCGGCCAAACTAAGAGCTTGAAGCTTTTCAGCAGGTGCTGAACAATGGACAGCAAAGCAAGAGATTCAATAAGTTAGAACCTCAAACATCTTTCTGAGCACAACTACAAAAATAGCTATAGTAAAGTACTTAAAACATTTGCCACAATTTTCAAAACTCACTTTTCCATTACATTACAAGAGCAAAAGAACATCTAAATCTCAATTGAAGTAATAGAAAAATTAACCTTATAAAGCCGAAAATGTATGATTATCTAAATTAATCCAACGTAATCAGTTTTCTTTTTAAAGGAAAAAAGAGTGGCCTTCCAACATATACTGCATTCAGTAGGGGTGCACATTGGTCGGTTGGTGTCGGTTTTGGGTGAAAACCGACCAGGAAAAATGGTTGATATTTGATGACTAGTCAGTTGGTTTTTTTCACCTCTCATCTCTTTAGAACTTACTTCTTCATGGACCTGTCACTTGTGGATATGGAAAATAAATAAATAAATAATTTTTTTAAAAAAAGGAGGGAAAAAAGCCCTATTATAAAATTATGGTCAAGGACTATGAAGCACAGATACTTCAAAATGTGCAGAGAATCAGTATTAAATATGTATCTGATACTGATACATCCCTAACTTAGGGTATCGGTTTTTATTGGAAAAACCGACCACCCGACTAATCATGGTTGATTCGGTCCGTTCCAGTCGATCAGATCGGTTTTTGATGCCTTCATGCACACCCCTAGTATTCAGGCCCTAACATACATTTCATTTTACATTTTATATTCACGCCCTAGTTTCGGTGCCTTAATGTCTCCTTATATGCCTACTCGAACACCAGTCCAATAACATAGGATTGCTGCACCTTTCATAATCAATCAAACCTTTCCTTTGGCTTCCACTCAAAATCTCAAACAGACTTGGAGATCATAAACACCAAAAATAAGCAACACACTCACATGCACAACACCATGTGCAATTGGACTGTAAGTCAAACACATTATAACTAAGCAATGTAGAAGATTAATAAAATGGAATTTTAGAGCGAAGTTGATTAATATAATAGTAAGATAGGAAAAAGGGGGAAAAAACATACAGCTACATGTTGATTACCAGAAAATGGAAAAGAAAGAGTAATGTTTGACCTTGAAGAAAATACAACTCAGGATACCTGTGCGGTTATGAAGAATAGCTGAAACTCCATCACGCATATGTTTTAACCAAATATTGGAGGGCACTTGACGAAGGGCATCATAAAGTGGCTCCTAAATATGAAACGGCATTTGCAAAATGTATCATGCAGCGGTGAAACAACAAATGTGATTATGACAGATCTAAGAACTAACATGACTGAAAAGGTAGTAAAGGATGATTAAAACAAAGAAGAATGTCTAACTAGATAAATCAACCTAAAAGTGATGCATTAGCCATCAAGGCTAGGCATTACAGACTATTACGCCCAGGGGGTGTAGATCCCAACACTCCAAGAAACTACTAAAATAATCTTTCCTACCGGCACCATGAATTGCATACCAAATTTGAAGAAAGGATTGCAGAAAGCAGGTGAAGTGCTTCAAACTTCATAGCATCGTGGGTCACTCCAAATTGCCTCGCAATAGCAACAACCTGATTAGATAGCATATACTCAATTATGGGGAAACATAGGATTTCAGTCTTCCTATAAGAATATGGGGTCAAAAACGAACCAAGATGATTGAATTATCCTAAAGGATAACGATAAAACAGACATAAAATTTAACTCACAATATTTGATAGTTCAGGCAAACAGTCGGTGATGATGATTTCCAAAGAAATCTTACTAATGATCAATTGAACAAGTTGCATGGAAATCTTCATTGGATGAGAACCTGCACACAAAAACTTATAATGAGATGTTAAGGTTAAATGACCTTAGTTTGAAAACATGGCAAGGTTCGGATCAACAACCACGACAAGGTAATCAACAAGATTCAACAAATAAACAATGAGAAATGTTACCATCTGGCAATGTCGACATCCAAGAAGCTATAATTTTCAGGCTTCCAGATTTATACAGAACCGCAACTCCAGCATCAGAAGTAGTTGATACCAGATACAGAAATTCAAGACACTCCTCCAAAACAGAAGATCCTGACCTTGCATAAACAACAAAAGAAACATCGATCAAATAGATTAGAACTGTCAAGAAAACACAAAGTACACAATTAAGAAAAACTAATCTATGATGCAATTAATTATTTCTTAGTGGTAGGAACCTAAATCCCCAGAGCACAAGAAAATTCATGAACGAAGTAGGAATTTTGATAAATTTATGTATTGCAATATGAAAGATAGTCGACTAAGTACAAATACAGCAAATATGAAGTCATGCTTTTAAGATCAATCTCTAAATCTCCTCAACAGAACATCAATAATCAAAGGAGTAAGAAGTATTCAAGTGAACAATTTTCTTTTTCTAATTCCACTGTGACATATTTTCCTTCAATATCATCTCGTTCCCTTAAATGACAACTCGTCATTCTAATTCGTACCAATAATGAACTGATTGATGTAGAAATGGAACCAAGAAAAAGTTTACTGATAGCAGACGCACTGGTTGGATAGGGTTTCCAATATCAGTGGAATCTTCGAGGCCATCTCTTCTGAAGCAGCAATCTCAGGAACATGACAAAACGCAGTCAGAATCCTAATAGACAACTGCAAATACGCATCGCGGTTCTCTTCACCAGGTCCACTGACAGTTCCTTTGCCCATGCCTAGAAGTTTTAAACAAAATTTAAGTTTATATACATCAAAACTGAGCATATAATTCTCATACTGTTAAAGTTTAACTAATAAGTGATCACGAAGTGTTAAGAAACATACCAGTTCTCAGAAGCCGATCAAGAAACTTCGCTCCAACGGCATAGTAAACTCTAGAAAGCGAGGCAAGGTCATCCACCTTGCAAATTTTAGTAACTAAGAAAAGGCCAGCAAGACGCTGCTCGTCTTTCTCTCCCTTCAAGAGCTTCAAGCAATCTTCTATGGATACTGACGGAGTTTGCTCCTGCTGTAACTCCTACAAAATAGTAAAACAAGAAGAAATAAGCGTAGAATGAGAATGCTAAGATATGCAAAACTGAGTTCGTGAAAAGAAATAGAGGAAGATGCTCACCATGAAAGCGGAGAACTGAAGATTGGAGAATAAAAATGAAAACTCGAACCAAGAAGATGATTCGGAAGGCTTTTCGTTGTATCTAATGAAGCTCGATTGAGGTCAGGGTATGGCTTCCAAACATGGTTTAGAAGTGAAGAACCAAACGAATAAAACGAAATTCAGCCATGGATGTTTCGAGAGAGCTCCCGCCTCTGATTCTGAAGCCCGGGAAACTGAACACAGTCGCAGAGCCCACTTATTTATAATTGGGCCGATCCATTACCCGAAAATGTCACGGCTGAAATTAACACGCACCATGAAATTAATGGGATTTTGATGCATATAATCTAATTAAGTAGACTTAATTATATAATTCTCTTGAACGTCCTATTTTTTTCATCAATAATTTAATGAGATGAAATATTACAAAAAAAAAATATGACTCAAATGTTCATATTATCTTCCACAAATTTTAAAAATTTTAAAAAATAATAAATAAAAAACACATATGGAAAAGAAAGTATAACATATTCACATGCATTAAATGGTTTTTTTCCAAAACCGTTTTATTTTCAAAATAATATCTTTAAAAAATATACCATATTTATGTGCATTAAATGATTTTTTTCAAAACTCCCACGTGGAAGTCATGTGGGTTATAATACATAATATATATGGGGTTTATATATACATTTTGTTCTCAATTTCAAATATATATGTGTATACCTGACAATATAGTTACATTTGTGAAATATACTATTAAAAACTAGTTACATATGAAAATATTGAAAAAAACACATTATATATATATATATATATATATATGAAGAAACACAATGCGTATCATGGTACCATATTAACAATTAATATAACATAGTCTATATTGATAAAACAAAAATCAATGGAGATATACTTTGTAATATATTACATAAATATGTAATATGATTCAAAATACATAAAGACTTAACCTACTTTATTCTTAAATTGAAGTAATAATTATCGTGAAAGAATAAAACAATACTCAATAAATAATATCCCAACATTTATTACAATACGTATAACATTAATAGTGAAATAACGAATTTTATAAGGTTTAAATGAATTTCAAATGATTAGTTATGATATATTAAATTGTAAATAACTGAAATTTTAATAAGAGAGATAATGAGTCTTAAGATCAAATTTGTCCGAAATTAGGCCAAAATTTGGATATGAAATATTTTCTAATTTTAAGATATTTGTGAAATAACATTTGTGAACTAGGTTAAATCTCTAAAACTTTCTTAATTAATTAAACCACAAAAGATAATAAAAATGAAAAACACGGCCAAAAAAAAAAAAAAAACCATTCAGATTCCACTTGTTGAACTTCCCATATCAAGACGAACTAGGTGAAAAGCGCTTGAAAAGTGCTTTATATTCTCTTCAATTAAGGGAGTTTATATTAGATTTAACTTGTTTGCCAGTGGTTTACAGGTCAAAATAAAGAAAACTATAAATGAAAGCCAAAAAATCAAAACCGAGTCAGAATTCAGTGGAAAAGAGAAGAAAACACCAAATCTGCCAAAAACAGGGCAGCACTGGTACAGCGCTGTCACGGCGCTTTTTCCCGAGAGCAGCAGTCATCTCAACTTAGCGCCACCATTGTGACACTGCGACATGGCGCCGAGGGTAGGCTATAACGCACAGCGCTAATGGCGCCGCCTTTCCATATCAGTTAGCACCGCGGCGCCATCTTTCATAATTTGAAGATTTTTTATTTTTGAAAAGAATTTTGGGTGGCCAACTCTATAAATAAGAAGGTTTCCAACAGCCCTAATAACCAATCTACACACCAAGAGACATAAGAAGAAGAGAATTGAGTGAAAGTTCGTTAGAGAGTTCAAAGAGTGAGTTAGCTACAAGGAAGAGAGAAAAGAGTTTGAGAGAGAGTCATAGTGTTGTTCAGTTTTTGACATGAAGGCCAAGGAGATCTTAACGGTGCTTTCTCAACCAAGAGCCTCTTTTTAGTAGAGTTTCCCTTTCTTTACACTATTTCTTTGTTTATATTGTTTGAACATGTTGCTTCAAGCTATGAGTGGCTAAACTATTTAGTTTTAGGGTTTTGATGATTTGTTTATAAAGTTATATTGATATTGTAGACTCTTCATGGTTTTGTTGTAATGATTATGTTTTTATTTGTTATTATGCTTAAATTCTTGTTGAATGGTCATGTTTGAATGTTAGGTTAGATGTATAATTGAAATGTTGTATGTTTAACTAGATCTATAACAAAGAATTATTGTTAATCTATCGTGAAAATAATTAGGTTAACAATGAAAGTTGTTAAAGACTACTCCTAATACCATGCAATGTGTATTGATTTCAAGAAATTAGTAATCAATTGAGTTGCATGAGAAAATGTTGATTTTGAGAGAAAATAACTTGGATTTATGTTTCTAAACTTAAGCATATGAATTACAATCAAATCTATAAACCCTAGAATATTGCACGATGAAGTAAACAAGGATTCACTACCTTAGAACTCTCTTTGACTCTTGTGTTTCTTATCTATTCGCTTTTCTTTTTAGTTTTATTTCCAAAATCACAACTTCAATTCCAATCCTCAAATAAAAATAATTCAAGTCTAGAATAGCTAAGTAACTTTAACCTTCACAATTGGATCCTCAGTGGAACGATATTCGGACTTCACCATCTTATATTATAACTTGACCCATACATTTGCGGTTAACATGGAAAGTGTGCATCACTAGACAACCTCACAAGCCACAACCTCGATCGCTAGCGACGATGCCGTTCCAAAGATCATAGGCAAGCCTGCAACGGCATCAATGGATGAAATCTGAGAGGGATAGTGACAGGCAACCGTCGACGTGCAATGGTTGACAGCAAACAACAATCATCAATGGGTAGAAGCTAACGGCAACGGTGGGGGTGGCACGGGTGGGATTAAATAATTTAGCGTATCTTTATAGATAACTCAAATTTTGTTTTATCTTTTCAGATTTAATGAATTTAGCAAATTAGTTTTTGGTAACTGTTTCCAAATTCAAACAACATTTTTATATTTTCAGTGAATTCAGATCTTGAGTTTTAAATTTTAAGGACATACTTATATTAGTATTTCAGGTTATAAACTTAATTATTTTTGTTAAAATAAATTCTATATTATTTAATGTAATATAAATTATATGATATTAGAAAATAATAGTTATACAAAATTTTTAATCTAAGCGAAGCTCATAAATTCTTTAATAATAGGTTTTACAGAAAAATGTCATTTTAGTCCTTAGGTTGGGCTTAGTTTTAATTTAGTCTCTATATTTCAAAATCTAATACTTTTACCTTTGACATTTTAGTGATGCTCCATTTTAGTTTTTGAGAAAATAGAACTATTAATGATCTAAGGGGATGATGACTAAACTCATTTTAAATTTCAATAAATTGATGATGTAGCAATTATAGTCTTGACATGGCAAATTTGAAAAAAGATATTGAAAAGAAACTAGAAAATAAATCTAAGAGACATACCAAATACTGCACAGTCGTGTTAGGAAGCTACAAAGGAGCCAAAAATTAGAAAGAAACTCAAGAAACATACGAAACACTGCACAATCGACTTTCTAATTTGCTATGTCTCTTTGGGTTTCTTTTTTAGTTTCTAATGTAAGGGAGTGTTTTGGCACATCAACGTGAGTTTGTGGTTTAGTTGTTATTTTTTACCAACTCAATGTTTGGCCCACCAACATTAAAGTTGGTGGGGTTGAGTTGGTTATTTTTTAAAGGATTTAAATCTCTAACACAACGGAAGCAAAACATAACCAAAATTCGAAATAATTGGAATTTTGAAATACCAATACATTGGAAAAAAAAACAGAAGACCTACTATATTAATTCTAAGTTAAGCATGCTTTAGAGATAGAAGCTTACATTCATTATCGACTATGAACACCACCACCACGAACCTCTCCTATTCTCTGAGTGATGAGATAAGGATTGTGGATCCTTGATCTTGATCTGTGGGAAAAAAGAGAGAGCACCAAAGAGCTTTTTTTTTATCGAGAGAATAACCTTTTTTCATCTTTGTTTCTTTTGCAGGCCTGTGATGGCCCCAAATTTCTAAACTAACCCAGGTCATCACCTCATCCAAATCACCATTTACGTTAATAGCCCTTATGCTAAAAAAATTTCAGCAGCATAACGACGCTACCACAACGAATCCCAAATTTTTCCTGTAACCTGTTTTTTTTTAAAAAAAAAACACTCTCAATAATATTTAGCTCACTGCTTCTCACAAATCATTCAACTCACTACAATAAATCAGAGCTCAACGTAGAATTCTTCGAAATACCACAACCTCTTAAATTAACGACCTACAACTCAACAGTGATAAAATGCAACTCCATGACAATTTAAGTTCAATTCTAACTCAAGATAACAAGGTACTATCCCCAAGGTACATAAATTAAACCAGGTCCAATTGATAAGAGTCTAATATGCAAACATTCCTAACAAGAGAGTAAAATGGTATTAGCAATCTAAATACTCCTATTTGGCGTTTCACAAGTTTCCTCCTCGGCATCACCAAGGTTAAGCAGCTCCTCATTTCTTGCAAATTCTAATTTGGGGAAAGGGGTCAGTACACTTATTCTGATAAGTAGCCCACCGAAAGGGTCATCATGCATCATATACATAAGGAAAAGAAACACACAATAAGCTTAGAGTAAAGTTCATCATGCTAAAATTCAAGAACATATCATCATGTGCAAAACTAGCAAAATTTCTACCCAAATTCTAGTGCACGATCCTTGACCATTTATACCCAAGGCCCCAAGCTCTACATCGACCCTTGGCCATTTATACCCAAGGCCTCAATGCTTACTCTATAACCCGTCACACCGACCCTTGACCATTTGTACCCAAGGCCTCGATGCTTGTCCTAGGATCCATCACACCGACCCTTGACCATTTGCACCCAAGACCTCGATGTTTGTCCTACCATAATTTAAGATACCCGCCTACTAGTTTACGTTACATCAACCACATATCGCACATAAACCACGTGCCTAACACACTCGCAAAATTACCTATCAAGCACACATTAATTACACTTTGCAAATTCACATTCATACATACTAATATGATAATAAAAGTAAATCAGGAAACATGCTCGCACACAAGCCAAAACAGCCCCAATTGGTAGAATTCTACTTACCTAAACGTTCCAGGGGCTGCTATAACAAATACAAAAGTTCCCAAACGACTTCAAACCTCGATCCGAACGCTTCGAATTAACACAAAACAACAATTACCGACTACCCATAAGCTATTTGCTACATTTTATCATCTAAAACGGCATCGAATGGATTTAACAATACTATAACGCCTAATACTCACCCAAAATAGGTCGGTTCCCTTGCTGCAACATGTTTGAATGGTTCTGAATCTCTGTCAAATCTACAATTAAATATTTTCTAGCATTAGAGGCTCGCCTAAGTAACCTTAATCTAGTTCGAAAAGGAATTCTGAGTGTTCTTACCCACTAAAACTTAGTTGAACGTCCTAAAACCTCATCGGTTGGTGTCCGAACGCCTCAGATCCTACAGATGTAGGTTAGTACATAATGGGTGCCACAAATCTAACGTGGGAATGGGTTAGGTAGAGAAACGCCACTGAAATTTGCCCAAATCTCGTGAGGGCTTTCTGTTGCAGCTTCCACACGCTGGGGGAACGAGACTCATGGAGTGAGTGCTGCTGTCATTCGCCGAGAGCCGTAGATCTCCTCTCAAATCGCGTGGTGCCAATGAGTTGCGGTCGTGCATGCCGAACGGTCAAACAACCACTGAGTCGCTGCAGGTCAGGTTGAGTGCTGGAGTCGCCAATCTCGTTCGTCTGGGTTTTTGCTGGTCGGACGCCACACGCTGAGAGGGAAGGGGTGGCATGCAAATAATTAAAAAATGGTTTAGGTTTTTTTTTATATATATATATTTTTTTTGTTCCTTTCTTTTAAAAGCAAAAGAATCTCCTAATAAAGGAAGGTGAATTAATTTCTCCTATTTCATTTAGTATAAGTTTCCTTTTTTAAAAAAAACAAAATAAAGATAAAATAAAATGAAATGGAATAAATAAATACCAACTCAAAACGAATTGGTAGCAATAACCCATGACAACAATAATGAGGAGCTACAATAAATAATTAGCCGGAAGATAAAAAAACGTATTGGCACGGTTCACACCTCACTAGCCTTATTTTAGCGCGGGGCATTACAAGGCCTATTTAGGGAGAGAGGGCAGGAAATGTGGGATTAAACCACGTAAAGCATAACTCTCACGTATGAGAGTTTCCTTTTTAATTAATTAATTAATTAACTTAACAAATAAATAAATAAATAATAATAATTAATTAAATCTAATTTAATTAATTATTTCATTTAAATCATATTTAAATGAACATCTTCCATATAAACTATAGTTTTAATTCATTTAACTTAATTAAATCAAATTTAATTAAAATAAATTAAGAAAATTAATTCTTTAATTAATTAATTTTTAAATTAAATATCTAATATTTAATTTAACCTACATTTGAATCATATTCAATTGTTATTCTCTCATAACTTATAGTTTTAATGTGCATCTAATACACATTAATTTTAACTTATAGTTTTAATATGAATCTAATTCATATTAATTTTTTAACTCCTTCAAATATTTAATTCTCTAAAAAATTAATTCAAATATTTAATTCTTTAAAAAATTAATTTTGTATCATATCCAAAATTAAATTTATATTATAAAGTCTAAATTAAACTTTATATTATAATGTATCATCATACATTATATTATTTCCCTAAGTAACATCAATGGACTCCTGACGTATACGAAGGAGTGCGGTTCGTTCGAGAAATTGAAATTTGTTCATTTCAAATTTCGTTCAAGACATAAATACCTCATCACTTTTTACGAGCTAGAAAGGGGATCTAATGAACCTACAGATCAACAGCTCCAATGATATGAGATTAATCGACTAAACTCATTAACCACATTAATCAATATTCGTTAACTGTGGGTACACTCCACTAAAGACCCACAACTGCACTCTTTTCACTGCAGATATATTGATGTGTCCATGGATATAAACCAATAACAAAAAATTAGTTCTTCACAAGTGTTCGTAACACCAGCTGGGTCAAATTATCATTTTACCCCTGAGTTACTTCTAAATCCTCAAGTACCAATGCTCCTCTAATGAACAACTTATTTATGGTCCAACCATTAAATAGCAACCCCTCTCGTACCAGTGAGAGGGTAGGGCCATTTGTTCAAGTCCCGAAGACACCACTTAAGGGAACTCTTATCTACTTACCCTAAAGATGGGAATGAGTGAATTCCATCTTGTATAATTATGTTCTCAACTCTCCACTCGGTCTTGTCCCCAAGATGGTAGGCATATTGAGTCAGCAAACGGCCATTCTCACCCACACAAATCCTTCATGGACAGAAGTTCATAGTACTCAGGATTAAGACTAAGTTGATTAGGTCATCCTATTGAAATAGAAACCTAACTAGTCAACAGAGTTACATTTCGTGGTCCAGTCTTATGCAAACTCATTGCATAGGATACTCTCATACGCATGTCAGTTACACGAATGTGTTAGATCATTGCGTTTGTATCAAATACAAAGTGGGTCGTATCCATAGTGTCATCAAAATAAGGTACCCAGCCTTATCCTTATACTATAAACCCTTTAGACTGTATCTTAAACATTGATCTTCGTATGTCCCCACACACAGTTCAAGACTCATCAAACAACCTAGAATGTTAGTTTATTGAATCTAGGGTTATTAAGATAAAACAAACAAAAACAATCAATAACGCTTATTGAAGTAACACATCAATAACTCTTTATCAATGACGGTTAAATAATTACATTTACAATCTACGAGTTCTAGGGCATAAAACCCAACAATTTTATCAACTTACCCCAGCTCACCCTAACTCACCCAAACTCTCCCCATTTCTCCCTCCCTCCTATGTTCTTAATGGCTCCACCCATTGACCATCGTCAACAACTACCACTACCAAACTTCGGCGACATACTCCAACGACCATCTTCGCGTAGCCAACTCTGACGACCAGCTTCGTGCTTCGGCAACCACTTCCAACGAAAACTCTAGCGACCAACTCTAACGACCAACTCCGACGACAACTTTCACACAAGCATCTCTGGAGACATACCCCGACTTCCACCTTCGCGCTATCAGCTCCAACTACCCACCGTGGGCTCCACCAACCACCTCTAATGACAATGCTAGCGACTAACTCCAATGTCTACCTTTGCACAAGCAATTTTGCTCAACATATTCTAACTACCACCTTCCCATGACCAACTTTGACGATCAACTCTAGGCTCCAACAACCACCTCCGATGAAAACTTCGACGAAGACTACCTTAGACAATCAACTCCAGTGACAACCCCTTTAACAACCAACACTAACATTCACTCAGGAGACCAACTCTGGTGAATGCCACCTCTAACGAGACCCATAATGACAACTTTTATTTTTTGTGAACATGTAAATAGACGCTTAATGACACCCTAGTTTTGTGCATGTTCTACGACAGGTAAATTATACTGTAGGGATTGTTGGTTATATAAATAATAGTTTTTTATCTACGTTAAATGTAATATTTGTAGGTAGAAGGGTGATTATAAAATAAAATAAAATAAAGATTGTGCAATCCTTTTGTAACTTTTTTGTTTTCCACTTATGACTTTATTTTTTAGATTCATAAAAAGTGTTCACTAAAAGAAAAAATTGTGCTAGAAAAGGTACTTTTCTTTCTTTTCTTTTATAATAAATTCGATCTTGCATTCATGTTGTTCATACATCTTCTTTTAGATCACATCTCTACTCTACTTCGTTTAAGTCTTGGTGTTTTGAAATGAACATGTAAATAGATGTTGCATTCATGGTTGAGTTAAGATTAATGTTGTTTTTTTTTTTAAAAAAAATCTACTATATATGAATTGGGTTTTTTAGATTTCACTAATTCTTTTTCTTCTATTTGGTGTTTTTGTTAGATAAAAAATTTTGGGATCTGACTAATCAATTGGCTTTTTTTTACTTCCATTTAAATTGTTTTCAATATTCTTTTTACCTGTTTTGTATATTGAAATCCAGCTTTCATTTTTCAAAATTTTCATATGATAATTTTGTTTGTTTGGAGTTGGATTTCTTCCAATGAACGAGCTATATCCAGAGGACCTCTGATTTTTTTTTTCTTTGTCCATTTTCGTGTGATATGTTATGTTGTATTTGATACACTGTTAAATATTCTTATATTGCTAAATAATCATATGATGATTGTATTTGGGGATGTGAACAAAATGATTATATAATTGAGTGTTCAAATGTGTGGTAAAAATATATTACATTTTTTCAATAAAGAAGAAGAAGAAGAAAAATCATATTTGGCCATAGATTATGTTGCAATTGAGTGTTCAAATGGTGTGATAATCGTATTTGACCATGATTATGTAATTAACCATTTTTTAGTGTTAAAAATTTTATTCTAATGAGATTACAGTTGGAGATTAAAAAGGAAAAAAAAAAAAAGAAAAAAACAATCTAATACATAATCAATTTCTTTAGAAAAATTGCATGATATACCCCAATTTAACTCAACCCTGCACCACAAACATAGACTTTTTGACTCAACTCAACAAAACAAACACAGACATTCCAACCCAACTCAACCCAATTTTGCACCCAAAACACATATAATCTAACTCCACACACAGTCTAACTTCCCACATAATTATTACCAACTCAATTCAACTCAACTCGGTGCGACAAACACTCCCTAAAAGATTTGTCATGTCAAGACTATAATAGCCACATCATCAATTTATTGAAATTTAAAATGAGTCTAGTCATCATTCCATTGGATTATTAGCGGTTCTCTTTTCTCAAAAACTAAAATGGGACATTAGTGAAATGTAAGGGTAAAAGTGTTAGATTTTGAAACAAAGGGACATATTAAAATTAAAACCAAAACCTAGAGATTAAAATGGTATTTTTACTTTTCATGGAAAGAAACTTTATTTGCAGTTAGAAAAACTCCACTTGTCGTGCTTGTAGATGTAGTTGTACGATTCGCGGTTCATAAGGAATATGAATATGCGGTTGAAGAAGGTGATTCAATCCCACCTTTTGAATTGTATTGGAACATGTGTATGAATCTAAAACTCTCAGAGATTCTCTTCCTAACTCATCTTAATAATCGGGAGAAAAAAGAGGAATATTTAGGTGCAACCTAAGTCAAATGCTTCCCACTTTTTAACCACAAAAAAAGGTTAATTATTTTTTTAAAAAAATATGTTGACACATGTCATCATTTAATTGGGAGCAACAGGGTTTTTTTTTTTTTTTTTTTTTTTAAAAAAAAATCCAAATGAAGTTGCTTCCTGCGTGGTGAAAAATCAACATTGTTTCTTCCCTAAAAAAAATGAAAAATCACAACTAGGGACCAAAATGTTTTGTTTCTTAGTTTTTCTTCAACCTTATATTTAGCAAGTAATTATAATTAGTTCTATGGATTATAAATATATCATCATGTACATTTTGAATAATTTTTTGAATTGGACTCTAATTTATGAATCTGCTACTAAACACATATCTGAAAACATGAAATACAACTATGTTATGTTTTTATTGAATCTCTTATTTTTAGATTGTCTACCAAACAAGCTCTTTCTGGTTCTCCCCTCCACAGGTCTCGTTTTTTTTTTTTAAAGTAACTTTTTGGACAAATATCAATTTATACCAACAAATTTTTGGGTTGTGTCAATTAAATCATAAGTTAATAATTGGATCAATTTAAACCCTAAACTTTAAAAAATGCATCAATTTATACCTCTTCTTAATTTCATTCGAACAATATTGTGTGCAACTTATATTTTAAGTTAATTAAACTACTAAATTTTCATAAGTCGGTCAATTTAGATCCTTCATTACGATTTTCCTTGAAAATCATCCATGCATTATTTCTCAAATGTGTCTTAGACTTCTTCAAATATCAGTTTTACAAAATGCACAATTAGAGTAAATGTGCATGGATGATTTTCAAACGAAATTTTGTCTAAGAATCTAAATTGATTCATTTATAAAAGTTTAGGGGTTTAATTTATACAATTATAAGATTCACATAAGATTTTTCAAACAAAACATAATGGGGTGTAAAGCTCAAGGTTTAAATTGATATAATTATTAGTTCATGGTTTAAATTGATCAAACTCCTAAAGTTTAGGGTTTAATCGTTTATAGTTTTTGGGTCTAGTTTCCATTTGTTCTCTAGATTTCAAAATGATACACATTCAAGTGTAACATTTCAAAATGTTTTCTAAAATTTCAGCTTGGTTTCAATTTAGTTCTTAGGTTTGAAAATGTTACAATTATCTTCAAGATTTGAGTTTTTGTTTAATTTGGTCAATAGGGTTTCAATATTTACATTTTAACTTTAAATTTTCACTAAATACTCACTTTCTCCTTTTAATATTAGTGTTTATCAAATTATTTTGGGAAAATTACCCATTTGGTCATTGAGTTTTCAAGTATAGGTTCATTTGGTCCCTTAATTTTTAAGATGGACTATTTTTGGTTTCTAAGTTTTGAGAAATAGGTTTAAATGGTTCACGAGGTTTAATTTTTCCGTATGCTACCGTTAGAATTAATTTATTATTGTTATTTTTATTGTTGAGGTAGAAAGTTAAAAAGTGATAAATAATAAAATTAATAATAAAAGGAAAACCCCTTTCTCTCCCATCATCTTCGTCCTCTTCATCCAATTTCTTAAAACTTCCAATTTTCACAGTGAGCTGCTTTCTGAAAATTACTAAAATCTCGTCCTTCGACCACCTCCACTTTGGGTACACAACGTCTATTCCAAATTGATTTGTTGCCTTTTGGGAAGAACGGAATGCTTAGGATTCTCGACCTTGCTTTCAACCAATTGACACATACGATTCCTCCTGAAAGATTGGGAGATTATAACTAGAATAAGTTCTCTAGTACAATTGTACGGAGATAAAGTGAGTGTTAGCACTCAATTTTTTTTTTTTTCTTTTTTTTGCTATTTAATCTTAGTGGAAATGAGCTTTCTGGTGAAATTATTTATAACCATACCCACATACATGAATCTCTCAAGGAACCATCATATTTAGGCAACCCTTTTCTTTGTGGAGCATATTTGGGGCTTGTAAAGCAGGGTTTCTCACTAGCGATCATCAAGAACATATGAAAGGCTCTCTTTCAACTCCTCTCGAGTTCCTGCTTATTTTTTGATTTTCTTTTTTAGTTGCAATGACAATTGCATTGATCTTCAAAGTTTGGTGGTTAAAGAGAGCCAGGAAGTTTATAGAGTATGGTATCGAATGACGAAGAGGACGAAGATTATTAGAGAGATACGGGTTTTCCTTTTTATTGTTAATTTTATTATTTATTACATTTTTAACTTTCCATGTCAGCATTAGAAATAATAATTTAAAAAAAAAAAAAAAATAGTTCTAACGTTAGCAAACAGAAAAACTAACCCAAGGACCATTTAAATCTATTTATACAAATTTAGAAACTAAAAGGGTCTACTTTGAAAATAGAGGGAGCAAATGAACCTATACTTAAAAACTTAAGGACCAAAAGGGATAAATTTTTTCAATTATTTTAAAAGAATTATAATTAATCAAGTTTCACTAATTTTCATCATTATTAAAATTAATTTTAAAATCATACTTCAAAATTGTTTTAAATTAGTTAATATACATTAACAACAAATGTTGACAATTTCGTATTAATTTTAAATTAAAAATGTAAGTTTTGAAACCTAGGGACCAAATTAAAATATAACTTAAATGTCAAAGGTAAAATTGTAACATTTTGAAATCTAGGGATAAAATTAAAATGAAACTTAAAACTTTAAAGACTAAAAGTGTAACATTTTGAAGCCTAAGAGACGATGGAACTATACCCAAAATCTAAAAAATCAAAAAGATATTTTTGAGGAATTATCTAAACTTGTGGATGATCAATAAAATAAAAATAAAAATTTTCATTTAGTGATATAAGTGGCTTTTTAGTTGTGTTATTACGTGAGTATGGAGAGTCGAATATTCAATTTAACGTCAATATTACAAGTTTTATATCAATAGTTATGTTCATCTTGATGAAATGAATGATTGTTTGGAAGTATATAGTTAATGAATAGGTCAAATTACAAAGTTAATTTAGATAGTATCTTATGAGTCCCTAAATTTTTATACAATTTTAATTTTATGTCTAATATGCCTATAAAGTTTGATTTAGGGCAAATTATATATATATGTCTTTTTAACGTAGCTTGTAATTTTTGTTTTCATTTGGTTCAATTAGTTTTTGGTTAAAATAACAATTATAATAATTAATTCCATTACTTGATTTTCTTTTTCATGACATTTTTTATTTGATTTAACAAATGAAGGTAAAAATGTTCAAATTTTTAACCTTATAGTCGTTGGTATATCTCTTAATTATTTTAGTTATGTTAAGGAGAGATGTTCACTTTTCTTGCGATATAGGGGCTCCGTAGGACCTGCCCTAATAGTGCATGGAATAGGAGAGATAATGGGGGAAAAATTTTCTCACAAATTAAATGGGGACGAGACAAAGACGAAGAATGAATGGATAATGATATCTTATGAACAATTCGATATGTTTGAACCATTTTTAAACTCTTATGTATTGATAATTAGATTACTTAATATGAAATTTTATTTTATTTCATTTAAGAAAATAATTTTTCATGAGAAATTAACCATTTAAAGGATGATTTATAAGAAATTAACCATTTAATTGAAAATTTACGGTGAAAAATTAACTATCAATTGATTTTATTTCTTTAAAAATAATTTCATTGGTTAATTAAATGAGATATAATTTTCTACGGAAAACCTGACCCGTATGAGAAATTAAAATGAAGGGACATAGATGGAAAAGTCATCTCGATCCTCGCACTATTTTGTGGATATTTCACTGTTTGAATTATGCTTTGGTCTATTCTAAAATCCCGACGATGAAAAATGATTATTTGTCACCATCAAATTTATTAAATTGCATTCACAGACCTTTCAAACAGAAATTTATTTTATTTGTTTTTTTAAATACTCCTATGAATTAATTATCAACTATTGTTAAACTGTAATTTACTGTCAGGCTTCAATACATCTACAAATGGCTCAACTAACAGAAGTTGACTAAATATTTTTATTGAAATTAATACAAAAAAAATCATTTTTTTTTTAAGGGATTGTTTTCTCACCATTCTTTTACAATAATTTTTATATTTTTTTAATTAACATTTAAAGTACTAGCCCAAATCTAAAACTAAAAACACATTTTGAAAGTTTTTTTCCTTCAAAACTTGGATTAAATTTTAAAAATAATTATTAAAGATATGTTAGAAAATTAAAATTTAAAGGAAAAAAAAAACAAGGGTAAAAATAGTTAGAAGCTCAATTTTCAAAAATCATAAATAAAACACAAATGACAGAGCCTAAAATATTCCTATTTAAGAACCAAAATAAATTCTTAAAAAATATAATAATCTTAAAATTCATATGATTAAAATATAGATTGAACCTAGAATTTAATTTATATAAAACACTTTATGCTAAATAGCTGAAGAAAATACATTTAAAAACAATATTCATACCCAAAATCAATAAATTAATCAAACTATAATATAAACATACAAACAAAATCCTGAAGAATTAAGAGAATCTCAATATGTTTTTCCACACATCAAACACAATGTTATAACATACAGAATAAGAACATGATTAACAAAGCAAATAGTAAACAAGATAGAATACAAAAATTAGTAACTCAATTCAGTATAATATCACTTATATCTAAGGACATTATATTACGCCTAATGGAAAAAAAACACCTTTACCGAGTATATTAACACTATATACGTAAAATGACTAACCCTAAACATAAAGCAACAAGACAATAATATAGATAATATAGTGGTGCTTCAAAGATAAACTCAGAATGGAAAGTAGCTCGCAGATTTGCATTATATTAGGAGAAACATTTCTATACGAAAAAAAAAAAACTACCTATTATAGAACATATTGCTTTACAAAACGAGAGAACAATTTGCCTGTAAAAAGATAGTCCTAACATTTCTTTCATTACATGCATACTTACAATTTATAGCACAACATTATTGATATATTTACCACCTGAATTACATTAAACCACTACAATAATTTTGGATTTCCATGCCACAAGAGATATGCTATATCAAAGTAAGAGCGAGTATCAAACTATTGACCTCGACAAAGATCGAATTAACTTATAAATTTGGCTGAAGTTGTATATTGTACTGTTGTTTGTCATCTCATTTTATTTTATTTTTTTGGAAAAATGCATTTTTTTTTTGTTCCTATACTTTTTTGTCTAATTTGTGTTTTCACCCATAGATTTCAAAATGTTACACTTTTAGTACTTAAGTCCTAAGTTTAGTTTCAGTTTAGTTTTAAGTTTCAAAATGTTACAATTTTACTTGTGAGATTTGAGTTTTGTTTCAATTTGGTTCTTATATTTTAAAATTTACACTTTTAATCTTTATTTTTCACTAAATATCCACTTATTGTCTCTGGTTCTAATATTTATTAATTAATTTTTAAAAATTAAAAATTATAATTAATTAAGTTTATTATTCTTCATCGCTATTAAAATTAAATTTCAATAAGTATTTTAAATTAAATTAATAAACAACAACGACAAGTATTAAATTTAGTATTGAGTGAAAATTTAGGTTGAAAATATAAACTTTGGAATCTATGAACCAAATAAGGGTAAATTTGTAGTATTTTAAAACCTATAGACCAAGTCGAAATCAAACTAAAAAATTAAGGACACAAAACGTCATATTTTGAAACATGTAAACTAAATAGAAACTAAACACACAACTTTGAACCATGAAGATATTTTTTTTTCTTTTTCTTTCTTTTTTTTAAGTATTAATTGGAATCCTAATATTGAAAAATGAATATTTGGCATATTCTACCTATTACATTTTTTCAAAATAAAAAAAAATGTATTAAATTAGATTCACGAACCTTTGCAACATTAATGTGGTTACTATACATTATAATATTTTCCAGCTAAGTGGTAATTAAATTAAGAAATAATAATAAACTAAGGAATATGTTTTGTTAGTTACGAGCTGAAGGGCCTCAAGTGGCGAATGAAAACAAAAATGGTCGGCAGGTGGTGTTGGTCACGTGCGCTACAGCAAAAATAATTAAATAAATAAAAGAGACATTTAAAATGAAAAGGTAAATCGTGTCAAGTTCTTGTTGGCTAAGCCTTTGAAATTCGTCGGTTTCTGTGGCGGGTGGCTATGGCAGAGATCCCAACGGAAGTGACTATCGGAGGCCGCATATATACATTCAATACCAAGTGGTCAAAAATACTTTTTTATTAAATAAATAAATAAAAATATTTTGAAATTCGTCAATTTTACTGCTTGCATTTTCAATGGTTCCTTTTTAGTCTTTCAATTTTCAATAACTTTTGAACTTAGTCCCTAAAATTAGTTTATTGTTAATTTTTTAAAATTTTTTGCTACCTTTAACATCTTTACAGTAATTTTTGAAAACATATTCACACATTTTATTTTCTTACATGAAAATTACCATTATTATTTAATCAATTTTAGTAAAAATTAACCTTTAGGGACAATACACGAAAACTAGAATTAGACATTGAAAATATATGAACTAAAATTAAACAAATTTTAAACTATGAGAACCAAAATGGTTGTTTTAACCATTTTGTAATTGTATCAATGTATACCCTTTTATGCTAGAAAATATTTGCACAGACTTACAATTGTTTCAATTTTTTTAGGACACAATTGTTTCAATTAAGCTTTTAAAGTGTCATAAGTGAATTTATTTAGATTATTTGTTAATACTATCTTTTAAAAATTGTCAATGCATCAATTCTTACATGTATGCCTACTTATTCAAATATCGACCAAATTAAATTATGAGTCTTCTCTAAAGTTTATCAAAATTGAAGTTTGTTAAAAAAGGGAAAAAAAAAAAAAGAAAAAAAAGAAGAGATAGTCGAATTCCAAAGTAATGTTGTTGGTTATAGATGCACTGCATTTGTATGCTTCCAATAAGAAAGGTCTTGGTCATGTTTGAATTGGGAGTTGTGTTGGGTGCATCCATTGGCACTAAATTGGTCTTTTCAAAGTGAACCCATCATGGCAAATTATAGAGTGAAATGTGGGATTAAAATAAGGTAAAATGATTTTAGAATTTAACTGACAATTCAAATCTTGCTTTCAGAGAGATAAAAGATAAAAGCCATAAAAGAATGTAATTTTGAGGAAAAAAAAAGATACACTATTTTAAACAAATAGAATTGTTATCGAATTTCAGTTTTAGACTTATTGTGATCCCATATAAGTTTTATTATTAATTAGACAAACGAAAGTTGTAAGACGAATCATACTTGTTCTTTTAGACATGCAGTGAAGACTAATATAAAGAGGAAAAAAAAGTGTTAGCTAATTTAATATGTCGTGGCAAATATATACGAGAAAAAGATAGATAGTTAGAAAAAATAGATGATTTGTAAAATATATTTGATATGTTACACATGTTACTTTATTTTGTTGAGTTGTTTAGTTATTATGTCTCAACTTCATGTTTTATGTTCACGTCAAATCAATCTAAAATTCAATTGTCTCAATTTCATGTTTTATGTTCACGTCAAATCAATCTAAAGTCATTGAACATGATATGTCTTATCATCATTTAAACTATATAGAATCATAACCTAATGTTAATGGAACAATATTATTATTAAAAAAAAATATCTTCTTGAAGAAAAATCAAATCATATAGTAGTCTAAATAGCCACAATAATGAAAAGATAGAGGATTAATTTTTAAGTAAACACAAAGGGTAATGATTAAGTGTAACCTAAGTTGCACCTAATTTCATACTCTCCATTTTTATACACACAAAAGAAAATTTTAAAAAATCAATTTTTTTTTATAAAAAATACAAAATTATCGTATAACAATTTCTGATTGGATTACTCTTTGAAATATATAAAAATAAGTGCAACTCATGTAGTACCAAATATTTTCCATACACAATGGTAACATTGTTGACTAATTTTTCTATCCCAACATATATGCACCAATATTAGCATCACCCTCTCCAAACTACCCAAAAACACCCTCCAAGCTTAAGAAATATTTTTAAAAGATTCCAAAGTGCAATCACTAATTAGATATAGTTTATATATAAAATCACAATCAAAAGTTTTGAATTTGATCTTTAATTTAATTCCTATTTTCAAAAGGTTATCATTACAAATAGGATATCATTGTAATGTTAAGAATTAACACTATTAAGGTTTGAGTTTTATTTTAATTTATTTTTAAATTTTTAAGATTTATTTTTTTAATATCGATTTTATTTTACTAAATACTCACTTACCATCTATTAATTAATTAATTTAAAATAACTATAAAGTAAAATTTTAAAAGTGGTGCAAAAATGAATATTTTGTAAAAGATCAGTTTTAAAAATACAAAACTTGAAACTTAGGAATTAAATTGAAACAAAATCCAAATCTCGATTATACAATTTAAACATTTTAAAATTTAGAGACTAAATTGAAATTAACTTCAAAACTTAAACGAAGTAAATGTGTAATATTTTGAAATTTTTTACAGAAAAATTCCTTCACCTCGAGTACTATAAATTTTTAGGGCTTTCCGAGTAAAAATTTTGGAACATCAAAACTAAAATAACTCAACTCTTTGTCCCAAACGAGTACCGATATTATTGAAAACAATGTCACACATGTCACATGCTTTCCCCCGCTCCTTCCTAACCTACTTTTGAGAGCGAAACAGCCGCAAATATCTATCCTCGATCTTATCTGTCCCTTCATTCTTCTTCTTCTTCCCACAAAATCTCTATATATATCCCTTTCATTTCCCCAATTCCATCAATACTTCTTAGTTCTCATTCATTTTTCATCTCTCTCTCTGTATAAACACTCAAAAATTTTCACAACATTGATTTTCATCTTCATGATGTTGAACGAGTACAATCCATTTTCATTCACTCACAAGATCAAATCCTCAATCCGTTGTTTTCGCCCCGATCATGGCGATTTCGACGAAACCGAAGACTATTCTTCTCCAACAACTCCTAGATCGCCTCTCAAATCAATGGCGTCAGAGCTCCCGGAGCTCCGGGAAATGTGCCGGAATCTCGTCGCTCGGTTCAGCCGGAGTCGCCGACGGTATCATCACTCCGCCGATTTCCGATACGATCCTTCGAGTTATGCCCTTAATTTCGAGGACGAACAGATTCGTGACGATGATGAGTTTCCGATTAGGGATTTCACTTCGAGATTACCGGCGTCGCCGCCAGCGAAATGAGTAGTAGTGAATTGGCATTACCACTGCCGCCTGTAAATCTCTTGCGATTTTGAAGCGACGGGATTTGGGAATCTCCAGAGTCTCTATCCATTGATTGTAACTGTATACTGTAATTTGCCATGGTGTTCTTCGTCGAGATAAATGTTTAAATATCTAAAGGCTCGCTAATTATTCTTTCTATTAAAATACTAGTAATAATTGCCGATTATATATCTCTCATCTCGTTTAATTTCGATAAACTTTAATTTGTTCGTTAGAACCCTGAATTATGAATGTATTTTCGTTAGATTATTGTTATGTGCGTCCATTGATCATTATTGTTCGTTGCGAACTAGAGAAAAAATGGAATCAATGTAATAGTTATGCTGAAACCTGTTTTATTGATGACTTTGTTTTAAATAAAAATTGGGTAAAATTACAAATTTGGTTGGTTGCTAAAATTCAGGAAAAAAAATTCATTCATTTCTCAACTTTTCTCTAATAAATATGAAAATTCAAAATTTGTAAGAAATGTAAATTTGAGTTTTATGTAAATCCTAAACTTCGGTTGATAGTTTAAATTTATAATTTGATGTTTTTTCTTTTTTAAAAATTGTACTTTGAAAATTTATGGATTAGATAGATATAAATCTCAAAATTTGAGACTAAAATTATAATTTGATCGTGAGTCTTCCAAACGGAAGGAGAAAAGAAAGGGTAATACTTGGGTGCATCCACTATGTTTCCCTCTTCCATTACTCACAATAAAAAAATAATTAAAATATTTTAAAAAATAAATAAAAATAGCTTGTCACATGTTACATTATGATAGGATTGATAGGATAATTGGGTGGAATGCACAAAAATAGGTGCTTCTGAGGATGTATCTAAATTTATTATATATATTTTTTTAAAGAAAAGGAAGAAGGAAAGAAGAAAAAAGGAAAAAAGAAATACAGCCATTGGCAGCTATTAATTTATTATATATTTTTTTTAAAGAAAAGGAAGAAGGAAAGAAGAAAAAAGGAAAAAAGAAATACAGCCATTGGCAGCTATTGAGGCGGCCGTTGATAAGAGGGAGAAGTTGAAAGTGAACAATGGGGTAGTGGAAGTGATGGAAGGGAATGGGAAGGGATGAACGAGAGAAAAAAAAAGAAGTTAATTTTCTAGTTATTTTTAAAAATTTATAAAAATTATTTTTTTAATTAAAAAAATAGATGCCATCTTTCCCATTTGGAATTAGTGAAAAACTTGTAGGTGGATCAATGGTGCTACCAAAATCTAATAGTAAAATTATGACTTTTGAAAACTCAAAGAACCCAATTACAAACCTAGTCCAAACTATGAGAACAAAAAATGTAGCTTCAGTGCATAATAACAATTATCTTGGTAATTACCAACCATCCATCTTTTAACTCTATGTAGGTAAGAAAGTTGTATTGGGTAGCAAATTAAGATTAGGGTTTAGCAAGTATGACTTACACTTTTTAAAACATTTGCAAATATAGCAAATATCCAATCCCTAGCACTACAAGAAAAAACCTCTCTTCTGACGGCTACATGGGCCATTGGGATTGCCATCGTCGGGAGAGAGTATCTCTCATGATGGTATATATACATCGTTGGTAGTTCAGTGATAATTCCCGATGTTGTACATAGAGCGTTAGAAGTAGTCATAATTTAAAATGGGGGTATTATCTCCCTGTTAGGGTTTGTGTCCTAACTCTTGTGGTGTGTAATGTATAAACAAGTTATTTATTTAATGAAATAAAGAGTTGTTTTATTTGACATTTAGACTTGCTTAACTCAATCCAGTAAACTAAGATCCAAGATTATTTACTGTAAACTAGAACAGTATGTGGTTGACATACAAGTGGATTATGTTCAAGTGATAATCTAAATAGTCTATAGTATATGAATAAGGTTGGATACGTTATCTTGGTAACACTATGGATACGACCCACTTTATACTCGTTACAAACGATTTGATCCAAATCGTTTATTTAGAGACATGTTTGTGATGGTATCCTATAGAAAGAGTTTGTATAAGACCAGACTGCAAAATAACTAATCTCTCTTTGTAACACTGTTGACATAAGAGATTAATATTTCATAGAATGATCATATGTAACTCGATCTCAATCCTAAGTGAGTTGTGAACTCCTACCTGTGAGGGCTTATCCTTTGATTTGTATGGGTGAGAGTGGCTCATATCGTTGACTTAATAAACCTATAATCTTGAGAATAATAACGAATGTAGAGCTAGGAACATAGCTACACAAGATGAAATTCCCTCATTCTCAATTTTAGGGTAAAGTAGAGGAGTTGTTCTCTTAAGTGTTGAATCTAGGTCTTGAATAATCGGGCTCATCCCTTTCATTGGCCAGAGAGAGCTTTTGTTTATGGTAATAGGTTGTTCATTAGAGGATCAATGAGACTTAAAAGCAAGAGGTAATTATAGGGGTAAAACGATAATTTGAACCAACTGTAATTACAAACGACTCGTGAAGGATCGACTTACTAGTAATGGTGCGAAGAGTGCAATTGTGGGTCTTTAGTCGAGTGACCTATAGTTAATGAATGTTAATTAATTAAAAAGGTTAATTAATTAATCTCATATGATTGGAGCTTCTAATTTGTAGGTCCATTAGGTCCTCCTACCAGTTCACTAAAGATGAAACAAGGATCAAATAATTTTTCAAAGAATTTGAATTGTTCAAATTAAATAACAATTGTACATTAATTGTATAAGATACGTTATAATATAAAGTTAATTTTGAAAGAGATTCAAAATTAAACTATATAATACGAGAGTATTAATGTTTGAATAAGATTCAAATATTAAATTAACATGAATGAGATTCATATTAAAACTATAGATTAAAAATTAATGTGGATGAGATTCATATTATAACTATAGGTTATGAGAGAGAAACATATTTAAATATGGTTCAATTTTGAGTTTAATTAAATATATGATTTAATTAATTACGTAATTTTTAATTAATTAATTATATTAAATGAGATTTAATATATTATTAAATAAATAAAGTAGCTCCCCTTATGGGGAGTTAAAAAAACGTGTAAAGGAAGGAAGTTAACTCCCCTTTCAATATTCTCTTTGAAAAACTCTCTCAAGATACCACGACACATAAAAAGTTCTATGAGAAAAGGATTTCTTCTCCTTCCCTTCCTCTTTCAAAACACAATTTCCATAAAACATTCCTTGTTGAAGAATAGCGGAAAAGATCCAATGGTGGTATTCTGTATGTAAAAGAAAAAATTCCAGATGCAAAATCTGGAGAAGATTTTGAAGAACGGCCTTCAAAGGTAAAAGTCTTCTCCTACTGTAATTTTATTTAGAAAGCATGCTTAATTATGTTATGTTTCTTCTCTGTGGTTTTGTTTTTCTTTAAAGCGTAATTAATGGCACAACAATCAATCGCTTATGGGATTGAATCCTCACATTCCCGACGACTACTTATTATCTGTCAGGTGAAATATGAACTCCTGACGCTATGTTAAATGGGCATCGGGAGAAAGATTATAAAATAACCTCTTTCCTTTTCCAGCCTTAACCCACGCGCTCCTCCCCTCCTCTTTGCAATTTTTCCTTCTCCTCACACAAAAATCGCCGCGCAACCCCCTTCCTCTATACTTTCCCTCACGAAGACCTCACCGATCGTCAGGTCTTCGTTGGCCATCAAATCGACACTGTTCACCGAAACCCTTCTCAAACTCCATTAAGATTGCTCATCGCCGTCGTTGCCGCTATCAAATCGGCACTATTCATCGTTCATCGTGAGTTCCCCAAACCCTTAATTTGGTACGTCCTTCATAGGTTTGTTTTATATATGCTTATGCTCCAATATTTCTCATATCCAATTAGGTTCTTTTTATTTTTTGGGCTAATGTAGGTCTTCAATGAATTCGGTAACCATGAAATTTGTTTGTTGATTAAAGAGAAAGTGAGGTGCCCACTAGAGTTTCCCTTGAGCACTGAAGGGATTGAATCTCAGTGCGGGAGCGTATGATCGCTTTTGTCTTTGAATTTGAAAGGAAAAAACCTAATTGATTTTCAGAAAATAAGGCTAAGCATATTGTAAAACAAAATTTAGAAAATACCTTTTAAGATGAAGAGAATTCTTGTAAACCGTATTTTCATTTGTAATTACTAAACGTAAGTATGTAGTACCGATGTGGACTAAATTGTTTTCCCTCTTGTAGATTGAAGGAAGAAGTGAAGAAAGTCAGAAATATTTTTGGTAAGTGAATTCTAAATCATTACGAGGTAAATCGAGTTTAGCAGTTACTTTGTTTATTAATTAAAAAATAAACAAAAGATGGATTTTAGAAATAGAAGGAAAAGAAAGAAGAAAAGAAAAAGATGAAAAAAGGGAAAAAGGGGAAAAAAAAGTTTGATATTGGGGCGTTGTCGGCTGAAGTCTTTTTAGTTTATTAAGTAAGATACCGACTAATTTTCTCTCATTTTTAAACTCATAACTGACCTAATCTACAGCTGAGTGTAGAGGGGAGGAAGAAGAAGGAGTCTAGGGAAAATTAGAATAGATTTCTAGTTGAACTCGTGGTGCAATTGAAGCTGGAACTGAAGGCTTGTTTATTGTCGCGAAACCTAAAGAAAGTCTGGTTTTTGGTGAATAGCAAACGGAAGAAATCAAGTTTGAAACTAAAAATTTTAGGTTAGTAAGTTAATTCAATTCTTAACAACTTTTGTGAAGGATGATTGAGTTGAATATAAAGAAAATAGGTTTAATTATAGGAGGAAGTGACTAATACCGATTTCTCGAGTAATCTGGGGCAGGGCAAAGTAAATTTAGATTATCGGATGAAAGAAGAGGAGTTAAGCCCTAGATTTTGAGGTAAGCTAGAGAACACATTTCTTTACAAGTTTGTAGAGGGGAAGAAGTTCTAATTCGGGTTGGAAATACAACTTTTAATAGATAGAAGTGAAGGCAGAAACACAAGCAGTAGCTGAAGGAGACGAGTTTCGCTGGTAAAAAAGCAACACCAGGTGTGGGCGAGAGAGGGTATCGCTGGTCAAATTTTGTGAGATAAACTCACTGCTCTTGCTGATCTCACTAGTCCACAGTCTCGCTGGTACAGTTTGGTCTTTTGCTTGAATTCGTTGGTTTAGTCTCGCTAATGGCTTGAATCTCATTCATTAGTGAACTTTTTTATGAAATATAGCCTCGGTTGAGCATTTCTTTGTGGAATATAGTCTCGATGATAGTTTTCTTTATGTAGTAGAGACTCGATGGTGAATAATATGAATGTTTAAGGCTTGTTTTCTATGAAAAAGGAATTTTAAGGAAACCTAACAAAGGGAAATGTACTATTTCAAGTCGAGATGAGTTAGGAAAGGCGTATAACCCTTTAAGAGCTCGGGACAAGTAGTGAGTGACAATTTTATTCAAAATAAGCATACTTTATCAAAGTTTTCATGCTATTTATCGTTGCTTGGAAACATGTTCTTATGTTTATGCTTTTCACAGGTTTTAAATGTGCTATTATGACTATTTGCTTAAAGAAAACATGTATTTCCATGTAAATGTATATTATGGTTTTGGATTGAAAATATTTGAAGCATGCTAGTTGTTAATCGAGTTTTATGAAAGGCATGCTATTTATTACTCTATGATTTTATGGAAGCATGATGATTGTTAAGAAATTTGTGAAAGCCTGAGATGTTATAAACTTGTGAATTTTTATTATGTTATTTTCAAAGCATGTTGCTTTTGAATTATGTTTCTGAAAAGGCTCCCAATGTTGAAGGATTTGGAGAAGGCATCTGGGTAGCCAGGTTATAGAAACGTTTCCCAATGCTGAAGGACTCGGAGAAGACATATAGGTAAATAGAGAATAGAGATAGCCTCCAATGCTGAAGGACTCAGAGAAGACATGTGGGTGGCCTAAATCTCGTATATGGGACCCAGTACTAAAGAAATTGAGAAGGTATTCGGGTAACCCAGGATATGATATTTATGTGCACATAGAGGTATGATAGACGCTGTTGGGTTGAGGCTACTCCTTACAGCTAAAGATATTTGACGTTGAGTGTGTCGAGATTACTCCACCCTAACTAAGGATGTTTTCGACGTTGAGTAGCGTTGAGCTCCGCTCCACCTCAATTGAGGAAAATGTGATTGAAATGTATTGTACTTACATGGTTTTCCTTTAGAAATGATATGTATGTGATTTGAAAATGTTACCTGAGCATGATTTGTCTGGACATGGAAACGATTTATTACTGCTTATTTATTTTCATAACTTGATTATGGTTTTGATTTAATTATGAATTAAGGAAGGTTTTTACAAAACAAGTCACTTACTGGGCAACCTAGCCCATGTTTTTCCTTGTTTTCTGTTTTTCAGGTAGCAAGCGAATCTAGGGTGCTTAGCCTACACAACAACTCGTTTGGGCCCACCATCAGTGTCTAAAATTTTGAGCATTGTAAATATTTGATCTTAAACCTGTATTGTACATATAGAGGGTTAAGGGGCAAAAGTTAGTGAACTTGTGTAAATTAAAGATTGAATGTAAATCTGCATTATTATGTTAACTTAACTTTGGTTAAAGATTGATGTTCAATTATTATATATATATATCTACTTATTAGGTGGTTGGTCAAGGTATAAGATTGACAGTAGATGCCGTAAGAGGGTCAGTGTCTGTTGTCCTCACACTTTCTCCTATGTTAAGAGGGTACTCGGGAGGAGGTGTGACAATTCTTCTAAATTTTTTGGAGTTTTCTAAAACAAAAACTCCAAGATCATGAACTCCATTAAGCAACCTTGCTATGACTCGGGGAGGATCAACTGGATGGTGAGATCCTCTCTTATTCCAGGGAATTCCGAAATTTTGAAAGAAGGCTTAAAGATAGTTTCAACGAGAACGAAGTTTATGGGTTTTGTTTGTTGTGAGTTTCCTGTATCTTTATATCGTTATATAAAGATGAGAACTAACCTTAATCCCTAATTATTATTTATTAAATATAATTATATCAAATCAAATCAAATATAATATATATATTACTAAATAAAAAACAATCAATTAATTAATTAATTTACAAATAAACATCAGATACTTATTCATAATGCATTTAAATCATATAAAAATGCATATTTCTCTCTTAAGCTATAGTTTTAATATAAATTAGTTTCAATTCATATTAAATTAATATTTAAATCTCATAACAATCTTTCATATTATATAGTTTCAATTATAGATCACAACTACATTTAACTATATACTATAATGTATCATAATACATTATACTTTATATTAATCCTTATCAATATAAAATTCTCTTAAATAATTTGAATAATACAAATTATTCTAAAATTTACTGATCCTTGTTATACCCTTAGTGGGCTAGCAAAGAGACTTAATGGACCTACAAATTAGAAGCTCCAATTATTCGAAATTAAATTAATTAAACTCTTTTAATTAACTTAATTAACATTCATTAACTGTGAGTCACTCCACTAAAGACTCACAATTGCACTCTTCGCGCTGTATATATATTTCTGTGTCTATAGATATGGCCAGACATCAATAAGTCGATCCTTCATAAATTGCTTTTAATTATAGCTGGGTTAAAATTATTATTTTACCCCTGTAATTCTTTCTTTCTCCTTTAGTCTCACTGATCTACTAGTGAACAATATGTTTATGGTCCCACCATAAGCAAATCCCTCTAGGGCCAATGAGAGAGAGGGGTCTCTTGTTCAAGACCTGGATTCAACATTTAAGAGAGCAATTTATCTACTTTCTCTGAGAACTGGAAGGAGTGAACTCCATCTTGTGTAGTTATGTTTTCAACTCTCTATTTGAACAAATTCCCAAAATGATAAGCTTATTAAGTCGGTGACACGAGCACTCTCACCCATACAAATCAAAGGATTGTCCTCATAGAAAACAATTCACAACTCATTCAGGATTGAGATTGAGTTACCTATGGTCATTCTAATGAAAAGTTAATCTCTTCAATCAATAGTGCTATAATAAGAGATTAATTATTTCGTGGTTTAGTCTTATATAAACTCTTGATACAGAATACCTCTACTCACATGTCTCCACATGAACAATTTGCATCAAATCGTTTGTAACACTTACAACTCTTGTAACAATTACAAAGTGGGTCGTATCCAAAGTGTCACTAGGATAAGGTATCTAACCTTATCCATATATTGCAGACCTTTTAGGTTATTACTTGAACAAGATCCACTTGTATGTCTACTACATACTATTCAAGCTACATATAATAACCTTGGATCTTAGATTATTGGATCAAGTAAAATGCAATCTAAATATCAAATAAAATACCTCTTATTTTATTAAATAAATAATTTGTCTTTACATAAATTACAAACTATGAGATCCACAAGATTTAGGGCACTAATTCCAACAATCTCCCACTTGTCTAAAGCTAGTAGATTGGTGTACAATACAAATACAAAGTAGTAAAGTACATGATACAATAAACTAGGTGTCATGCCCCTTCCCAGATTACCCTCTTTAACTTGGTAAAAGGTGTGAAGCTAACAAACATCATCCCTTTTGTGAGGTTCACTGCCCACCTGTACTTGTTTAACCTGTTGGAAACATCATTATATGGCAACATACATGCTCCTGGACTTCAATGCATGACCCTAGGGCACAAATCTCAAAAGGGGTGATGTTTGCTGTCTTAACACATTTTTCCAAGTTAAAGAGGGTAATCTGGGAGGGGGTGTCACACTAGGGCACAAATCCCTATAATGTTTCCACTTGCCCTAGACAAGATGATACATATTCTGTTGACCCAGGCTCTCCAGTGACCCTCGAACACTTTAGTCGTGAGAATCTTTGTAAATAGATTAGTAACATTGTGCTCCAAAGCAATCTTTGTGAATATCACATCCCCTTATTGCACTATCTCCCTAATGAGATGATATTTACGCTCGATATGTTTCCCTTTCTTATGGCTTCTAGGCTCTTTGGAGTTAGCCACAACACCACTATTATCACAGTATAAGATGATTGACATTGACATGTTGAGAACAATTTTCAAGTTTGTCAAAAAGTTCCTGAGCCAGACTGCTTCTTTAGCAACCTCACAAGCAGCTACATATTCTGTCTTCATGGTAGAATCAGCGATACAACCTTGCTTGGTGTTGCGCTATACTATTGTTCCTTCATTAAGAGTGAACACTAATCCTGGTGTGAATTTCCTATAATCCTTATCAATCTTGAAATCATAGTTGGTGTATCCTGTAAGGATCAAATCCTTAGCACCATATACAGGCATATAGTTCATTATTCTCCTAAGATACTTGAGGATGGTTTTAACTGTAGTCCAGTGATCAAATCCTAGATTGGACTGATATCTATTGACTTGAAGGAATTGAATCCTCAGCGAAAGTAAATGATCGCTTTGTGCCAATATTTTGATTATGGAAAACTTAAAATTACAGAAAACCAGTAACATGGATAAACAATTTAAAGCAATGTCATGCTTTTAAAAGGAATTAAGTTGGAGAAAACTCTACCTTTGAAGACTGTCTTCTAGGTTGATTTGTGCTTTCTTCACTGCAACATGTGAATACCTAAATGCTTTTCTCGAACTCATAGTACAAAGAGTAAACCTTTTTTCTTTAAATCAAGAACATCATCACTTGGTTTCCTTCTAAACTCAAGATAAGAATGGAAGGAGTTGTGGGTTCTTCGACTTTCGGTGCGGGAGAGAGATTTTCTTTTGTGAAAAAAATGCAAAGAGATTTTCCTTTTTTGATCTTACTTTTTTCTTCTTTGCAAAAGTCACAGTATAAAACGAGAGAAATAAGTGGATAGGATGGAAGTTACCCAACCCACCACTAACGCGAGAAAAATAAGGAGTTATTTTTAAATTCAAATTAATATATATAATTAAATCAATAACAAAATATCAATTAATTAACATTTAATAAATTAACAATTAAATATCATATATTTAATGTCATTCTCTCCCGTAACCTATAGTTTTAATATGAATAAGATTCATATTAATTTTAACCTATAGTTTTTATATGAGTCTCATTCATATAACTAATATTTGAATCTTATTCAAATATTTATCTCTTATAATATAAAGTATAGTTTTTGAATCTCATTCAAAATAAAGTTTATATTATAGCGTATGTATATAGATTATATTAATTGTATCATATACAACTAATTCTCTTATTTAATTTGAACAGTTTAAATTAATCCAAAATTAACTGATTCTTATCTAACCCTTAATGAGATAGCAAGAAGATCTTATGAACCTATAGATTAGAATCTCTAATGATATGAGATTAATTAATTAAACTCTTAAATTAAATTAATCAATATTCATTAAGTGCAAGTCACTCCAATAAAGAGCTACAACTGCACTCTTCGCATTACAAATATATTTCTGTGTCCACGGATATAACCAATCAACAGTAAGTTGACCCTCCATAAATTATTCGTAACTACAGTTGGGTCAAATTACCGTTTTACCTCTGTAGTTACATCTAACTTCTTAAGTACTACTGATCCCTCTCATGAACAAATAATTTATAGTCCAACTATAGGTTAACCCCTCTCGGGCCAATGAAAGGGTGAGGCTTCTTTATTCAAGACTCGGAATCAACCCTTAATGGAGCAATTTATCTACTTACCCTAAAGATGAGATAGAGTGAATTCCATCTTTGAAAATATGTTCCCAGCTTCTTACTCAGACAAATCCCAAAATGGTAGGCTTATTGACTCAACAATTTGGCCACTCTCACTCACACAAATCAGAGGATTGTCCGCACAAATAGAAATTCATAACTCACTTAGGATTAAGATCGAGTCACCTATAATCATCATATGAAATGTTAATTTTTTCAATTATCGACATTATAAAGAGAAATTAAACATTTTGTGGTCCAATCTTATACAAACTCTTTGCACAGGATACCTCCATTCGCATGTCCCCACATGAATCATTAGGATTAAATTGTTTGTAACAATTATAAAGTGGGTCATATCCATAGTGCCACTAGGATAAGGCATCCAACCTTATCCCTATACTACAGATCTTTTTTATTATTACTTAAACATGATCTAACTTTGTATGTCAACTACATACATGTTTAAGTTTATATAAAACCACGGATTTTAGTTTATTGGATTTGAGTTAATGCACAAACAAATAAAATAATTCATTATTTTATTGAATAAATATTTTTTATTTACAAAGATTACAAACTACGAGGACCCTTAGAGATTTAAAACACCAGTCTTAACATGACTGTTCCTACTGCATTGCAAATGTCTGACCTAGTACATAGCATGACATGCATAAGACTACCCACAGTCGATGCATAGAGAATCTGTCTCATTTCTTCAACCTCTTGAGGTGTCTTGGGGTATTGTTCCTTAGGCAATGAAATTCCATGCTTGAAAGGTAATAAACCCCTCTTAGAATTTTGCATCGAATATCTGACAAATATTTTGTCAATATACGATGCTTGAGACAAGGTCAGCATTTTGTTTTATGATCCCTTATGATTTGGAGCCCTAGAACAAATTGTGCTTCACCCTAATCTTTCATTTGGAATTGTGCAGCCAACCATTTCTTAATACCAGTTAGTAATCCTACATCATTTCCAATGAGTAGGATATCATCCACATACAACACTAGGAAAGCTATTGAATTCTTGATGATTTTTTTTGTAAACATAAGGTTCATCAACGTCCTGTTCAAAGCCATATGATTTGACTGCAATGTCAAATCTTATATTCCAAGATCTAGATGCTTGTTTTAGTCTATAGATGAATCTCTTAAGCTTGCAAATTTTTTGCTCTTGACCTTGTTCAATGAACCACTTTAATTGTTTCATGTAGATACTCTTTTCAAGATCACCATTTGCCATCATATATTTGACAAAATGCAGTCTTGACATCTATTTGTCATATCTCATTGTCATAATATGTAGCAAATGATAAGAGTATACAGATAGATTTAATCAAGGCAATAGGTGAGAGAATTTCATCATAATCCACCCCCTCTACCTAGGAATAACTCTTTGCTAACCTTAAAGGTCTGTATCTCTCCATTTACACCTTTTTTCTTCTTGTACATCCATTTGCAACCTATAGATTTGATCCCATCAAGTTGCTCTATAAGATCCTAGACAAAATTAAAATACATAGACTTCATTTCTAGATTCATGGCTTTAACTCATTCATTTTTGTCCACATTAGCCATTGCTTAATTATAAGTCAATGGATCCTTTATGTCATCATCTGGTATGACAACCTGAGTTTCTGTTAAACCCAAATAGTGAGCAGATGGATTTACAGCCTTCCCACTACGTCGAGACTCCTTCAACTCTTAAGGAACATGTGTTTGACTAGATGAACCAACATCAAAATCTCTTGTTGATGTACTAGCCTCTTCAACAACTCTTGTTTCAATAGTTTCTTTGGAAAGTTCATTCGATACTATTTTACTGTGTGGGTTATGCTCCCTAACGTAGTCCTCCTCTGAGAAAGTAGCATTTGTCGACACAAAAACTTTAATTTTCTTTTGGATCATAAAATAGATCACCTCTTGTTTCTTTTGAGTACCCTACAAATAGGCATAACTTGGAACGTGGTTCTAATTTCTTTGGGTTACCACCAATACATGTGCTGGACATCTCAAAATTCTGAGATGTCATAAACTACTTTTACGACCTCTCTATAATTTAAAAGGTGTTTTAGAAACACTTTTTGGTGGAACTTGGTTCAAGAGATAAGTTGCAGTTTCCACTGCATATCCCCAAAACAAGTTAGGCAATGAAGCATAACTCATCATTGATCGAACCATGTCTAACAAGTTTCTATTTCTCCATTATGATACACCATTTTGTTGAGGTATACTAGGTGCTAAGAGTTGAGATGTGATTCCATGTTCTACTCTGGAATCTCAAATCCATGTACTCTCCACCTCGATCTGATCTAAGGTTTTAATGTTTTTACCTAACAAATTCTCAACTTTAGCCTTGTGCTTTTTTAATTTTTCAAGTGTATTAGACTTTTGTCGTGTTAGGTAAGCGTACCCATACCTTGAATGTAAGCATACCCATATCATCTGTGAAAGTGACAAAATATTCAAACCCTCCTCTTGTCTTAACATTCATCGGATCACAAAGGTCTGAATGTATAAGTTCTAAGGCTCTTTAGGCCTTTAACCTTTTCTAGTAAAAGGTCGCTTTGTCATTTTTCCTTCAAGACAAGATTCACAGACAGGTAAAAAATTTTCTTATAACTCATTTAAAACTCTATTTTTAAGCAATCTCTCAATCCTATTGAAATTTACCTGACCAAACTTATTTAGATATGTACACTTGATTTAGTTTTTAATGTTAAATATTTTGTTAGATAGATCATTCCATTGCCGGTCTCCGATTGTAGCAAATAATGATTAGTATGTTTCTGAATTTTGAGAATAGTCTTCTTTAAAAGCTAGTTATGTGTGTGTTTGAAATTGGTTAAAGGGGTAGGGGGTGGAATTATATGTTTGGAGTTGATAATCATTTAACTAATTTTATAGTTATTGATAAGTTTACATTTTGTCTTTCATTAGGTGATTTGGGATGCACAATTTAAAGTTTATGCAAAAGGAGCAACATGATGTAATCTCCAAGCGGCCCATTCATTTTTGTTATGGTTGGTTTGCAAAACTTGAATGATTCAACCAATTAGGTTCTTTGTGTTAAAACACAATTAATATTTTGGTTTGTACAACTTTGAATGGGTCATTTAGGTTCTTTTTGTTTAACTTTGTTTGGATGAACATATATGCATTATTATTCATTATCATTCTAATGAATGGGTGGGTCATTTAGGTTCATTGAATGGTTCAACCAATTAGGTTGTTTTTGGTAATATAAAACATATGCATTATTATTCTATAAGTATTTTAGGTATTTAAAACTTGAATTTAATATCACCAAAAAAAAATATTTTAAAAAAATTGCATTTATTTCCAAATACCGGGTGGTATTGTCAGCGTTGGGAGCACTAAATCGCGTTAAATGGCCAACAAAGAGTATCTCCCGAAGTCGAAAACCAGGCGTCGGAAGATACTCTTACTCCCGACGGCGTATGCAGTCAATTGGGAGTAAGTTTATCTCCACACACCTAATTGCGTCGGGAGATACTCTCCCAACAATAATGCCGATGTCATATATGGCGTCGGAAGATGAATTGTCGTCACGTTTTGGGGCTTCTCCCAACCATTACCGATGTTGGGAAATATCTTTTTTTTTTAAGTGTGGAATCACGTTTTCATCGAGAAAATATTTTTTATTCTAAATTCTTTTATTATTCTCAAACTACCACTAAAGAAAATTATTTCTTTTTTTCTCGTGTTTTTTCCCTCTGTTTATTTTATTCTCTGTTTTATTGTTTTCCTTAAACCTCATTTGAAGATTGCAATTTTTGTTATGCTTGAAATTAGATTTCTAATTTTGTCCTTGATTTCAATTTCGTCCTAAATTGTGGAAATCATGAAGGTTTTCCATAAGTTGTAGATTGTGGAATAAAAAATTGAGGAATTTAACTTACTATGTGGTTGTTCTTTGTTTTTTCCATGTGAAGGTTAGAGTTCATTGAAATTTAAGATGTTTTCTATATTGATCTTGTTTTATTTTTTTATGTTGATTCTGTTTTGCTTTTATATAGTATATAAGTGGCATGATATATTTATATTTCATGTACTAGTAAATTGATATATTTACATATATGAATTTGAGTTATAAATGATTTTAATTTTTCATAGTTGTTAATGGGATGATCGACAGTGTTACGTGGATTATTACAAAACTATTTGTGTTCTTAGCTACTAAACAAATTATGTTAGATAAAAGTATATCATCAGTATATCTATCATGAATAATTATTTCAATTGCATCATGTATATCAAATAACAATCATATGCCAATCAAGTATATTGAAATTAAAGTATAAAGTATATCAAATAACTTGAAAAAAGGATCATTGTTGGAGTTGGGGCTTGTGTACTTCATTTTAATGATATATTTAATATTGAGTATATATCGTGGGTTGTAAGTTTATGGTTGATTTTGAGTACAATTTTTTCTTGGAAACTTTTGTATCATAATTATGTTATTTCTAATACATGAGTGTCAATAAATACTTGAACTAACACATGACATCATCAGTATATCTAACCATAATCGACATTCTAGGTGTATCAACAATATATCTAATAGTAATCAACATGCAATCAATAGTGTATTTTGAAAGAAAGCATTATCGTTTTATAAGCATAACATTCCAAGTGTATTAGAAGTATATCAAATCTAAGACATGAGAGTATTGGACATCAACCAATGAGAAGTTGAAGTAATATAAGAATATATAAGAGCTTATTAGCAGTATATCTAGCCGCAACCAACATTTCAAGTGTATCAATAATATATCAAACAACAATCAACATGTAATCAATAACTTATTTTGAGTGCTTCAAATTATAAGTGTATCAAAAATATATCTGATTTAAAACATGAGTATATTAGACATCAATCAACATTCCAAGTGTATCAAAAGTATATCTAACACCAACCAACATTTAATCAGTAGCTTATTTTGAAGTAAAACATGTGTGTTTCATTTTATAAGTAAGATATTCTAAGTGTATCAACATTATATTAGATATAAGACATGATTGTGCACCAAACATCAATCAATATTTGAAGTAAGATATAAGTGTATCAACAACAATATATTTAACATCAATCAACATTCTAAGTGTATCAATAATATACCTAATAACAATTAATATTTAATCGGTAACTTTTTTTAAAGTAAAACTTGAGTGCTTCATTTTTAAGCATGATATTTCATGTGTATCAATAGTATATCAAATATAAGACATGAGTGTATTAGACATCACTAAGTAAATGCTTGATTAACTAATATAATTAAAATAAAGTATATCAATAATATATCATCTATATATATTCGACATTAGGTACATCACCTAATGAATGTACTTTATATTAAGTATATTAACTGCAAAGGATATTTTAGACTTTTACCTTTTTAACACTTGGGCTGAGCCAATTTTTGCTAGATTTTCAAAAGAAGAAAAAATAAAAGTACGCTTGCAAATATTATATCATATCTTGATATGCATGCAATTGCCTCATATAGTCATGGGTTGAACATTTTTTAGCAACATGTTAGGGGCTGAATTTAATAAAATAAAAACTTGGTTAAATTGCAAATACATTTTCCATGGTTTCTTTGTTAGAATTTAGTCCTTATGATCTATAATTAAAATTTAGTCCATATTGATATTTATGAGAGTTTTATCAAATCATAGGGATTAAATTCTGACTTTTAAAATCATAACAACTAAATTATAACTTTCTCCAAACCATAAAGACACAATCTATAAGTTAATCTTACAACTTTATTTATTGGTTATAAATAAGAAGACCACATAGTTATGTGATTGGGGCGTCGTGTTGGTTTAGTTAGGAGTTATTATAACCTATGGATAATAGTAGTTGTATATTATAATAGTATTTGTTTGGAGTGCAAGTTATTTTCGTCAAAGTTATAGAATAGTTTGTTTTCAGGGTGCATATTGTTTTAGTCTAAGTAGAAAATAGTAAATACTATAATAAAGAAAGAGAGGGAGGTTGAGTAAGAAATTGTAAACTCCGTAGCATAGAGATTTTGAAATAATAATATTATAATTAGTTGTATGTTATAATAATTAGAAACGCAAAGGATTATAATTAATTAGAGCTTCTAATATGAGTGGGCTCCACTTGAAGTTGGGCCAAACGACCCAAAAATGAGCTATATTGTATATTATACATGTGTTTGTTTCCTAACTCCATAAACCCAGAGAAATTAAAAGAGGATTTTAACAAATGTATAAGTATAAAATACTCCACTATGTAATAGTAAAATTAAAAATAGAAAAGAAAAAGAAAGTGCTATATTAATGACATGTATTATACTGTAAGGAACAATGCACAGATTATTAAAACTGTACACCCATATAACCCCTCACCTTTCTTATTCACATACATGAAGAAGCTAAACAAAAATCACAACTCCATTTCATGTGGAGTATCCAATTCATTTCAACTAATGTACTCCTAAATTTCAACTTCTAACCATATCATTAGAGAAAAAAAAACCCCTGACATTCTTCATATTCCTTTTTAGTTGATTGACTTTTCGATCTTTATGTTTGCGCCCCTCGACACAGCATATATTCCTCCGTCTCCACCCTCGTCGATAACTATGTTCGTTTTGCAAGCTTAAAAGGAATACTTCCAATGCTTGTAAAATATTTAGTATGTATGGGGAGGTTGGGTTTATATATGCAGCAGCAAAAGGTGTTGAAAACAGGATTTTGTTGGCTGTGTTGAAAAGAAGTTGAAATTACAAGTCATTTGAAACGGTCGCTGCTGTTTTCACCTGCATTACTTCTTTCAAATTAAGGTTGGTGCAAGTTCAATTAAGTTAATTATAAAGAAAATCAACATAGAAATAAACATGTTTTTTAGAGGAATTTAATTATATTTACCTTTTGCGTTTGCTTTTCAAGTTTGTTGAACTTGAAGGATTGCTGTGCCAGTTTCTCTTCCTTTGGTTAATGAACCAATTGTTTATCTGTTTCAGTTGTAGACCAGTTTCTTGCACTAACCTTGCCTTGTCTTCCTCCTGATAAAGTAACCAAAAACAAAACATCCAAAGGCAGTTTCAAGTTTTGATCGGCTTTTGAAGTTTTAGGCAATTCAAGTCAAACTCTTTAAAAAAAAAAAAAAAAAAATTCTTTCGAGAGGTTAAATTGCAAATTTGGTCCCAACATTTTGAAAAAGCTAGAATTTAGTTATTATGGTTTGATAAAACCTTCATAAATAATTACAGAGGCTATTTAAGAAGATTTTATCAAACTATAAGTATTTATGAAATTTTATCAAATCATTGGAATTAAATTCTAACTTTATCTAAATCATAAGGACTATATTTGTCATAAAAATACTTCAAGTCAACTCTCTGGAAAATTTGTTCACAAAGCACTTCAAGTCAACTGCTAGTGGTTCATGAATTTAGAGGAGAGTAAATTGCAAAAGTTTTCTGCTCTCAGATTAATATACTTCTTTGTTCAAACTCACAAATTATTATTACATTTAAGATAATGTTACATTATCCTCCTCTAAAGAACGTTTTATTTGTACTAATAAAAAAAAAAATGATGTGGCATAGAAAACGAAGAGTAAAATAAAGAGTCAAATTAATAGTACTCTATATGATTATCTAAGAATTTTTCGTTAGTTAATTGGAAAACTAACTCTAGCAATAATATGAGTAAATTTATTTTTAAATACAAGGATTTTATTCTTTTATTATTACTTTTTTAGACACGTTAATGTTTTATTTATGGGTCTATAGATATCAAATATGTGATTAAGTAAAAAGCATTAAGCCCAAACTCCCAACTTACTGTAGGATAAGGCCATTTAGAATGTGATTGCCACCATTGTTTGAGGACAGAGGTGGTGTCACCAGGGAGTTTTCCAGCTCTTCTCTTTCTCAGAATTTCTTCCCTTATATCCACAATTTTCTCCTTGTAACCCTGTCAGCAAAAAGGCTTTAGGAACAGAACATATGAATAAAACAAAACATTAATGTAATAATATTATATCCATTACCGCTTTTAATTCATGCTTCAGTTCTTGCCTGACCCTCTCCATCAAGGATCTCTCGCTCTCTGTGGGAATAAGAGGGCCGAACCCCATGGTGTCTGGACCCTCTAAACTTCCATCGAACAGATTTGCATCGCTGTCGACTTGGTCATCGTCATCGTCCGACATTGTTGCTCCTGTACCTTCACCTGGTGAAACTCCTGATATAGCAAAAACAATACAACTTTGCTCTTAATACATGATCACTTGCTTCCCTACTGCAAGGGAAAATATAAAACTCCATGCGATAACAATTTTGTTTCCAGTTTTGGTTGCAGAAAATTGTGCTAGTTTTTTCAAGATTTCTATTGTTTTTTTTCCTCCAAATCTTGGCTTGATAATTTGAAAACATTAGTAAAAGATAAATTACACAACAAAAAGACCAAAAACAACAAAAAGACCAAAAACTAAGGTTCCATTTGCTAATCATCTCCTTTTTTGTTTTTAAAAATTAAGTATGTTTCCTCCATATTTCTGATAATGATTTACATCTTTTTGAAGTACAATGGTTGAATTCTTATTCAAATTGTAAAAAAAAATAATAATAAATAAATAAATATTAAAATTAAAAGCTACTTTTTTTAGTCTTCAAAATTTGGCTCGGTTTTTTAAACCATTGGTAAAAACCACACAACAAAGAAAGAAATTTGGAGGTAAAAGTTGTGTCTATAAGTTTAATTTTCAAAAAATAAAAATTAAAAACGAAATAGTTATCAAATGGAGGCTAAACAGTTATGAACCGTGCTGGCAGATTTAAAAGGGACCAAGTAATGTTTGCGAAGGTTCATGGAATCTACCAGTTAGAAGGATCGTATATGGGTGCAATGAAATGTTTGATAAGGCAAAATCTTGGTGACTTAGAACAAGCAAAAGTGTACTGGTTCTGGCTAAAGCTAAAGTTCCATGGAAGAGTGTCTCGCTGGAGCTAACGATTACGATTGTGGAAGCAAGTAATACAGAATATAATTAGTAAGAAGAAAAGCACAAGAGGCTACAACAATACCTGTTAAGCTTTGTAGGGACTGCTCAATGTCCCAGCAAGCCATTACTGCTTCCATTGCATGGACTCGAACATGTTGTTGAAGTTGTTCTTTGAATGAACAAAGCAAAAGAACATAATGCGTCTGCAAGACAATAATATAAAAAGGACTAAGATTTGCATTCCAATTGAAAGAAAAATCAGATGCAGAGTGTTAAAAAGTAACTAAAAAGAATCAGTTCAGCAAACTTTGCAGCAGAATCACTAATCAGATTACCACGAATTATTCCTTTAAAATGTGTTTAATATGACTTTTTCTATTTTCTAAATGCTTTTAGAAACTTTCAAGTTCATTAATCAAAACTACAGAAACAAACCATCACAAATGTAGAAGAAGACACATTTTCAAATTTTTAAATAAGATTCATTTAAGTTGGCATGTTGTCTACAGTACAATTTGTCCCAATTCTCAGTTCTGATCTTCAGTCACTCAATTAAATGTCCAAATAAATGTCAATAAATTAATATATAAGTTTATAAGATATGAAGAGATTGTTGGAAAATAAAATCCTATGGCTGAGTGTATCATTCCAAGAGAGTCCATAAACTAGACAGGGCAGCCTTTTCTCAGCTGCACTGCAACAACATAAATTTTCTCGACCCAAGCAGCAGGAGAGTACAACTGAAAGAAAATTGACCAAGTGACAACCGACATAAAAATATAATTTATGGTTACTGTCTTGAAAATTTGTCCATACATTGTAAAAAGCCAGGTAACACAATTAATTGGAGATTCTAGTTTATTTATTATTACCACATCTGCCTTACTAATTATGGCAGTACTCCAAGTTGCAAGCAAATACATAAAATGTCTATCCACTAGTGAAAATGATGATAGACCATTTAATTTAACAACCAAAGAATTACCCATTACTCAATACCCAAAACCCAACTCAAATTACCTAGAAATACAAACACTTCATTTCCCAATTAATTGAAGCAAGCCAGAAAGATAGAACAATTTCTGGGAAAAAGAGAGAAACCCAATGGATTATAAATGAAAAGGAAGACATTCATATACATAAACAGCAATAGCAATGGAATTTTCGGCATCAATTTTAGCTTCCTAAATAGAAATTCCCAATAGGAGCAGATTAGTGAATATGGTAAAAAGGGGAAGAAATTGGAAGGATTATGAAAGAATATACCATGAACTGATCAAGCTCTTTATCATCACCAACCATGGACGGCGGAGCGGAGTGGCCCAAGGCGGAGTACTTAGCGACGACATTCTGCGACTGAGCGAGCTGTGCATCGATCCTCGGTAATTGATCGACCGGCGTTGCGATGCGAAGGCAAGCGACATGAGCGGAAAGAAGCTGCTCGTAAAGAGGATGAGCAAGAATCTCAGCTTTATAACGAGCATGTTGCCAATTCAAAACCCCTTCACCGCCGGCACCAGTTTCCATCACCATACCCTCGCTCTTGTTCAATCCATCCCCGCTATTAGCATCGTTCTTCATGTCGCCAGAATCTTGAGAGAGCGCAGCAGTGGCAGCACCGATCATAGAATCACCGGCAGCGGCAGCGGCGACGTCGTCGATGACATCGCTGTGGTTACGGTGGAGGATCGGGCGGGAAAGCCATTGGTTAGAGGAGTGAGAAACGGTGGAATCGGATGCAGTGGTGTGAAGGTTAAGGAAATTAGAATTGGCCGCGGCGGCGGCGGTGGCGGTGGTGTCGGTAGAGTAGTGAGAATGGGGGTTTTGGTTGCGAAGAAGTGCGTTGTTGAGCCAATTCGGTGCCGTCTGAAGCGGATGATGGTGATGGTGGTGATGGGGTTGGTGAGACTTGGGGTCCGGTGAGGAGTGGGCGCCGGGAAGTTGGTCCGGCAAAATGTTACGGAGAGAAGTATCAGAGAGAGGCTGATTTTGGTGGTGGTCAGAGAAGTGAAGAGGAAGATCTTGTGAGAGGTGATTGTGATACGCCATGGGAAAGGGGAGAGAGAAGGAAACGAGGTATTTGAGAAATGGGTCAGTGATTATGTAGCCATGGCGGTGGATCCTGTAAGCAAAAAGGGGTCATCAAATTCGAGAAACCAATAAAACCTGTGGAAAAAAAGGAAGAAGAAAGAGAAGATTTACAGTTCTTCGTTGCAGTAATAACAAATAATAGAGAGAGATAAAGGGGGAAATGTCTGTACGTATGCTTTTCAATGGTGATTGGAACAGAAAGATTGAATAGGAGAGAGAGACAGAGAGAGAGAGAGAAGATGATATGATTATGAGGCTCTACTTCAAGTCTTCTACTATCAAAACTATAGGACAATTTTTATTTTTTTTTCTAGGGAGAGAGTATAGAATTTCTCTCATTTCACAAATTATTTAATGCCATCCTCATGCTCAAGCCCTTGGTCAAGTTACAATGTGAATTCCAAAATCTATTTCTTTTTCTCTTTATGTCACAAATTCTTATGTTAATTGAATTATGTTTTGATTTATCAAAATTTATATGTAGTTGTGGCCTTGTCAAACAATTTCTATTAGTTTGTGGTATGAGAATTATAAAACTTTCATTTGCTTAGAAAAAATATTCCTTTTTTTAATTGTAATATTATGTTCGTCTTCTAACTTGAATACAGATTCCATAGAATTTTATATGAAAATCGGTATCTAGAAGAGTTTAACAATGAACTAGAGTGACAAGGTGATCTAAATTTTTATTTCAACGTAAAGCAACATCTTTTCAAGTTTGTTTTTGTCCAAAATTTTAAATAATTTATATTATAAGGACTGATTAAAAATGTTTGTAAAACAAGTGGATGATATTGTAACTTTTAAAAGACTTTAATTTTTTTTTATAAAAACAAATTGCAAAAGTTCACAGTGATATTTTTATAATTTCACACAAAAAAAGCTAGGTCAACTTCAAACGTTTATGAAGGGTTTATAATTTGTTTTTTTTTTTTTTAGCAAAAATGAATATATTTCAATATTTAAATAGCTATAGGTTATTTTTCTAAGTAGTTATAATTGTTACTCTTTTATTAAAAAAATAAATAAATAAATAAATTGGAGGTTTAAATTTATAATTGTTATATCTTCAAAATAAATAAATAAAGAGTCATAGTAAGCATGGATAATTGTCATAATTTTCTTTACTAAAAGTAAACAAATAAATAGTTATTGATATTTTTAATTGGGATGAGACAAAAAGTTCTATCCTCAGATTGCATGTGTGAAATTTAGATTTTTAAACAATTAATCTTTGGGATTATCGCAACTCACAGTCATTGACTTGAAAATACAAATAAGTAAGAATCAAAACACACGATTAATTCCCAAAAAAAAAAAAAACAAATCTGTTGACGTGGACCAATAAGAATCATGTTTTGATGGAAGGGAATCGGACGGTGCAAAATCGTTAACGTTGCATAAAACAATCAAATTTAACGGAGATCATAGAGAGTACCGAGCGCGTGGTAATGCGCGTGGTACATGTCGCAGGGATCCGCCGTACAAATCGTTATGTTTGCTCAGGAGAGGAAAAACCGAACGGCTACGGAGAAAAGCGCGTGACTTACTGTTCCTTTCGGTCACTGTTTTTAAGTCTTTTTTTTATTAAAAAAAATACAACAAATAAATAAAAACAATACCCTCCCCGCCTTCTCACTGCAACACCTGGTCGTTGATTAAAATAATATATTTTTTAATTATTACTGTTATTAAAAAAAAAAAGAAGAAAAATCCTTTATACCACTAAACTTTGAATGTTGAATCAATTAAAATCTTCAATTAATAATTATAAAACGTCTAAACTTTCACATGACTCGTTTAACTTTAAACTCTAAATTTCATATTTTTCTTTAAAAAAGAATAAGTTCTAAATTTTTTAAAGTTTTCATTACATTCTGTTTGGAAAAACATCATATGAGACTTATAATATATCTAAACCTTTGTACGTAAATCAATTTAGGTTAATTAGTTAGAATTTATTCTTTAGAATCGTCCAAGCAAGAAATCTACTAGTCTGAATGATTTTTAAAGATAACTGTAATGAATAGTCTAAATTGACTTGCTTATGAAAACCTAAGAATTTAATTAATGTCACGAATTTTATATGATAAATTTAGAGTAAAATCTAGATGAGAGAGAGTAATTTGATGCACTTAGAAAGTTTAAACTAATTCAATTTTTAGTTTAATTGATGTAAACCTAACGATTAGGAATATATAAATGAACAAAAAAAAAAATTAGATGATGATGATGATGATGATGATGATGATGATGATGATGATGATGATGATGATGATGATGATGATGAGTGGTTGAAAAAGAGGGAGATTTTAGGGATGGATTTAATAGTTGTAAAATAATAATCGTGTGTGCTACGTGTTTTGAAGATACCCAACAGCCACCTACGGATAAATTAATTATTTTTAAGTACATTGGAATCTTGGTTTGGTTTCTTTTCCAAATGGGTGTATCACCTTTTATTCCTACTTTGTTTAGGTTGGTCCAAAATTTATTTAATTTGCATTACAAGCTATTAATCTCCCTTTTAACTTGTCACACCAATCAAACCTCATACTTATTCTTTATTTAACAAAAAGTTGTATGATTATAAAAACATAAATGTTTTGATGAAAAAGGGTATGACTCTATTTGTAGATGGTTGATAGGTTAAACTTTATAGTTTTTAATACATATTGGTACTTATTTTATTGTTTTGTACAAAGTATTTGGTACAAAACATATATTAGGTTGTCTATTTGGAAGTCACATTCATGGGTTAAAAAACTTCCAAAAACATCCTTTCATTTTTATACATCTTCCAATTGTCTTATAAAAGGAAAAAACAAAACCAACATTTAATGTGGTACGAGTCACTAGTATATGCTATATCTTTTACAACTCAAATTAAATTACGTAAACTATCCTTTTAATGCCAAAGTGAAGTAGCTTAACACGTGATGGATCCATTTCTTAGGGTCGAAGGTTTGACCTCCTGCTTCAAGTAATTGTTGTACTAGAAGAAAAAAAATCATTAAATTATTGTTCATTTTTCAACTCAACAACTACAAAATATAAGAAGAAATCGAACCATTGACTTTTAAGATAGACAATAAATCTTTCGTCTATTCGAGTTATATTAAAATTGACTTCATAGTTATTGTTATTATTTTATTTATAAATTTATAAGTGCGAAAGATAAAGTTTGAAATTTACATAATTCTAAAAATCGAACCACATCAGTTACATAATTAAGAACTCCTAGTTCTCGGGTGAGAGTTGATGACATAGTCCAACTTTCAGTATTATTTTAAAAATGCATGAGGAATAAAAAGGAAAAGATAATATTAGATTATAACTAAGGAAGGTTTTAATTAGAAGTTGATTATATAATGAAAGGAAGTGACGACGTAACACGTGGGGCAGATTAAAAGCAATTGTTATGGGGAAATCATGGCTTAAACATAATGATGTAAGATAAAATTGAGTTAATAATGATAAGGAAAAAGAAAAAAAAAAAAAAAAAAAAAATTTCATTAAAGTAATTCCCATTCCATAATAAAAGTAGACAGTTTATCTAGAAGGAGGTTAGTGGAAGTTCGTTAATGTCCCCCCTAAGTCTTGGAGCGTGGTCTCCACGTCATCCATTCTGGCGTGGGTGACCGAACAAACCTATAAAAAAATAAAAACAAAAATTTAACGACCACGTACAAAAAAACATTATTCATTGTCCATTGACCTAATTTTACCTTACCCGTTCCACCTGCCACCGGTTGGGGAAGTAGGAAATTGCCGGTTTTCACGTTAGATAAAGTGACCGGCTAAGCCGGTGGCAAAGGGAGGGAAAAAAAAAAGGACCAGAGTGTAGGGGGACCATTGATTACGTCGGTTCTCTCTCCGCCACTCGCGGGACAACGACCGGTCGACACGCGTCGCGCTGTGGTCGTTTGGACCACTTGTGGGGACCGCTAAGGAGGCACGCTTGAGATAAGCGAATGAGAAGATGACACATGGATGAAGAGAACTGGGGACCACGAAAGAGGGAATTCCTTGATCCATCTGACAGCCGCCGGCTGAAATGAATGCGAACCGTGGGGTGGTCCCCACTACGGGACGCTCTGCCTAGGCGGGACCCATGCGTGAAGATTGGAGGCACAAACAATAGGTGGGGTCCACTAACTAGGCCCCCACCTCCTAATTATTATTATTAATTTTTTTTTCAAAAAAGTGAAACTGTTTAGTTTTTAATGCCGGTCTCCGCGAGAAAGCCGATGGTCCCCTACTACTCCGTTTACCCACATCACCTCCTTTCGTTATTTATTATTGTTGTTGTTTTTTTTAGTTAAATATATATTTTTTAATAATTTTTAGGATAACAACAAAAACACTAAATAAAAGCTAAACAAAAGTGTCTCCAGATACAAAAATTGAAAACCACTCAGGATAAGGTGAGACAAGAATAGCAGACCCTTCGATCCTCCAAGCTTTTTGCACAAGATAGTGCGTCAGTAGATTTTGACAACGAGGAACGTGGAAAACAGAGACAACTCCCAGATCTTTGCCTCTATCCAAAGCCTTCCTAACGAAAAAAGGAGATTTCAGAAAAGTTAATAACAACATCATTCAACAAATTAATGACCTCTAAATAATCAGACTCTATTCGAAACCTTAATAGACAACATAGTCTCAAGCCCAAAGCAAATGATCATAGCTTCAAGGACCTTCACCATCTGACATCTAGGAATAAATTTGAAGCCAACTAAGCGCACTCAACCCAAATGATCTTGAAACACCCAACCCAACCCTTCAGAATTGGAATTAGCATTCCAAGTCGAGTCAACATTCAACTTCCAAAAGGATGGATCAGGAGGGTGCCAACCAATCTTATATAGGGATGTGAGTAGGAAGGATTAATCTCTTTTCTTTATGATCGGGTGCTCGCTACAACAATTAGAATCTGAAAGAAGTCTCGCAATCACATCACAAATAGACTCAGCGTCAATGGGTTGTCTCTGAAACATCACTTTATTTCGAGTTTCCTAAAGTTGCCACACCACAATCACGATCTTATCAATATTAAATGGAGCCACATGCTCAACGATCTATTGCCAGGAGTCTTGATATCTTCATTGAGACTTATCATTCCAGAAAACCTCAATATCAGATGAAACAATCCTAGACCAATTTTTCCTAGAGACTGGGCAGCTCCAAATAAAGTGGTTTGCATTTTCCACATGCTTCTTACAAAACACACACACAACATATCAGAGGGAAAACCCTTTTTGGCAAGATTATATTTATCGGAGAAAATGTCGATGATAACTCTCTAGCAGCAGAACTTAGCCTTAGGGGGGGCTTTTGACTTTCATACGGATTGCCACACAGATTTAGAAGTCATCCATTCCGACGTGCTAGCTGCATTCAAATTAGTAATCTTAAGACCCAATAAATAGATTTAGAATACTCCCTTGTTTTTAAGGTTCCAAATGATCTCGTCATCTTGTCTGCCCCTCGGTCTCTGGATTTGCAAAATGAATTCAGCATCAGCAGGGATGAAATTTTCCTGGATCAACTCCTCATTCCAACCACCATTATCAGAAAAAGGATAAGCCACTACATGACCTTGCAAGCAAAGAGGCACAAGACGCCCCTCTCTAGTAGGGTTAGCAACAAGGTCAGGCGGGGGCGGGTGGGGGCTCCCCGTCCCCGCCCCCACCCTCGATGGGGTAATTTCCTCGCATCCTTGCCTATTTTAGGTGGGGACAGGGGCGGGGATTCTCCGTCGATGAAATGGGTCCCCGTGGGGGCCCCATTCCCCACGAGTATTTGGGAGAGAGCGAGAGTGTGACATTGAGAGAGAGAGTGAGAGAGTGAGACTGAGAGAGAAAGAGCGAGTTTGAGAGAGAGAGTCTGAGAGAGAGAGAGAGAGAGTCTGAGACTGAGCGAGACTGAGAGAAAGAGTGAGACTGAGAGAGGGAACCAAACTGAGAAAGGAAGAGCGATACTGTGAAAGAGAGTGAGATTTTGAGTTCAAATGCACAAAATTCATTAGTTTTAAAAGCTCAAACATGAGAAATCGAGCGAGAGCGAGACTGACTAGTTACAAACTTACAAATTTACAATGATGAAACTCAAACTAGGGTCAAGAGAGCAAGATGGCGAGATGGTTTGTTATTGCTCTTTACATTTATCATTTATATATTAACTCCCAGGGTTGGGGCTTAATCGGGGTTAGGATCGGGGTCGGGGCCGAGGCAAGGATACCCTCCCCGTCCCGGACGGATACCTGGGTAATGACCTCGGTTTGATCCCTGTCCTCGGTCAAACCGGGGATTCCCCGATCCGATTAGGTCAGGGCCCCATGGATTTTTTTGCCATCCCTACTCTCTAGAAAGCCAAGGTGCCTATTACCAACCTTCCACCTATAACCTTTCTTGAACAAAGCTCTTCCCCACAAGATGCTTCGCTACGTATAAGATAGCTTGTGGCCTGTATTAAAAAAATTACCAGTTTTGAATTACTTACCTCGGAGAACTTTAGCAAGAATTTTGTTAGGTCTCCTAATAATTCTCTAACTTTGCTTAGCTAACATTGATTAAAGATATGCAAGTCGCGAAAGCCAAGACCACCATCCTTTCTCCTACTACACATGTGAGACCAACTGCACCCGTGAATGTTTGGATTTATCATTAATTATTTAGCTATTAATGATATTATTAGTTAAATATCATTTTAATTACTTATTAAATTATGGGAAAAATAAATATAGAAAATAAAATTATTGGAAACACCTTTCTAAAAATTATATATATAAATGGAAAGATATTTTTTCTCTCTAAGTTTTGGGTATAATTTAAATTTGTTTTCTTAATTTCAAAACGTTACATTTTAAATTCTTTACGTTTGAGTTTGATTTCTATTTAGGCTCTAAATATCAAAATATCACAATTTAACCCTTGAAGTTTGAGTTCTATTTCAATTTGTATCTTAGGCTTCAAGACTTACATTTTTAACCTCGATTTTTCGGTAAATATTTATTTTCAAACATTAATTAATTAAAAAGAATTAAGAAAATCATAATGAATTAAGTTCAATGTTTTAATTTTAAATTTTCACTTTGTTATTATTTTAATTAGTTAATGGACATTAAAGTTAAAAGACTAAAGGGAGTACCAAAAAAAAAATATAGTTTAAAAAGTGTAAATTTTGAAACATAGGACTAAATTGAAACAAAACTCAAAATTTAAGAACTAAAAGCATATTATTTTGAAACTTAGGGACCAAATAAAAACTAGACTCAAAACCTAAACATCAAAAGTATAATTTTCCCTCAAGTGTTCTCTTTTGGTTAGTGATTTCAAAATGTCAATGTATTTATGTATATTTTCAATAAATTTTAAAATAATCAATATCTTTTCAAAATTTATGGAGATTAAATTAATTGAGAGCATTTATGAAAAATGTGGAGATAAATTTGAAAAATTATTAAAACAAAACATAAATCATGAATTACAAAGACCAATATTTTTTTTTTTGTCGATTAGTTAATTTTAAAGAATTATAGTTAATTAATTATCACACTTTTCCATCCCTATTAAAATTAATTATAAAATTTCATTTCATGGGTTTTTAAAAGTAATTAATCAAAAAATAAAAATAAAATATTAGAGTGAGCATTAACAAAAATTCTAGAGTAAAAGTGTAAAATATCAACTTAAAGACTAAATGCATACTAAACTCAAATGAGATAAAAATGTGAAATTTTGAAGCCTAATAACCAAATATAAATCAAACTTAAAACTTGAGAGTAAAATTATAATTCCTTAAAATCCAAGGACCAAATCTAAACTAATCCAAAATTTAGCCAGCACCTAGCGAGCTTACCGAAGCTTCTCCCGCAACAAGAAGAGTTTGACTTAGACGTACTTTCAACTGTGGTTCACTTTTGTCATTAAACTAAAAAAAAAAAAGTCATTTTGATTCCTTAAAAATGATATAAAAATGGAAATGAAGAGACCAAAATGACCCATTTTTAAGAGTTCAAGGAACAAAATAAACATCTTGAAAATACATGAATTAAAAGGGACATTTTAAAAATACAAAAACTAAATTCAAAAGAAAACCATAATAGTATTGAAACCATATAATATATATTCCCCTTTTTACTTTATTACTGTATTGAAGCACTAGAGTTGGGCCAAACCATAGAGAGTAGAGAGAGAGAGAGAGAGAGAGAGAGATGCAAAGTGGTCCATAGCATTAGTTGAATTTAATGTGCGGTAAAACAAATATTTTAACCCAAGATTCCTAATTATTATGGGGCATCTAGATTCCACTTTTAACCATAGGGTTTGAAATTTTCAAATCGTATTAATTAATTAAAATTGACGTTGAATTTTCCGCCAAGGATTAGAAGTATTTTGCCGGCAAGATTTTATTTTAATATATAATAATTTTCAAAGTCTTTGGGAGGGTGGGGAATATACAAACTATTTCTTTCTAAAATGTCTTTTCTATTACAAAATTCGGAATTCTTATAATTAATATCTATATTTATATTTATATATAATGCCAACCTGGGTAGTTTCTACCATATAAAATACCTCAATTTCTGATCTTTCCACGTGGAATTTGGATAAGGATAATTCAAAACTTGTGTAAACTATTTCGCTATGACTTTTTTTCCCTTTCGGTTTTTTTTTTTTTTTTTAAACAAATATCTATTTATTCCCCTAAAATTTGGAGGTTGTATCAATTATAATTTGAAACCAACAAACGATAGTGTGTTCATTGTATTTAAGTTCTTGAATTTAAATTACATTTGAATGGACAATTGTCCATGTATAGTCAAACGCCAAACTAACAAAATAAATGATTAAAATAGATGCATGAACAATTTCGAAATAAATTATGACTGAGAGTCTAAATGGACTCGTTTATCAAGATATAAGTGTTCAATTTGTAAAATTATAAGTTTCACACAATATTTATTCAAATAAAATGCAGTAGATGATATGAATTGGTATACTCACGAAAACTCAGGGTTTGAATTGATAGATATTTTTCTTTTAAAAAAAATATAAACTGATTGGATATCTTTCTTTGAAAAAAAATGATTTACAAATAAAGAAAAAAGAAAAAGAAAAGAAGAGTTAAAATACATTTTAGTTCTTTAATTTACAAGTGTTCAAATTTAACCTACATAATTTTAATATATATATATATATATATATATATATATATATAAACATATTCATTTTGGTTTATTTTGGTCTTTCTACTTTCAAAAGGTCCTTCTACTTTTTAACTTTGGTTCATTTTTTGTCCATATATTTACAAAAACTCGAGTTTGATCCTTGTACTTTTAATTTTTGTTCAATTTTGGTCCTTACACTTTTAAGAAGTGTCAATTTTGGTCATTTCATTTTTAAAGGATCAAAATAACCACTTTTTGATAGTTCAAGGACAAAAATGAATCAACATTGAAAGTACAATGACCAAAATGAATATTTTGAAAGTATAAAGACCAAAATAAATCAAAGTTGAAAGTAGAGGGATCAAAATGAACATTTTGAAATTACATAGACCAAAATGGACTAAATCACATGAACCAAAATAGTATTTAAACCTTAAAATTGTTTCTACTATTTATCAAATTCTCTAATATGATTTACTAAAAGTACAAAGATTAAATTTAAATATTTAAGAGTATAGAGACCAAAGGTCCATTTGGATTAACTTAGAAAATAAATATTTTTCAAATTTTTATTTTTATTTAAACATTTTTTATAAGAAGTGTTTAAAATAAAGATACTAATGACTCTCAAAATCCATTACAAGGGGTTGTCGAACACTTATATTTATTTGAAAATAACTTATTTTTTAAATTAAATTTTGAAAAGATATCCAAACACACATATATTAAAATATTATAAAAAAGGGAAATTGAAAGAGTACAAAAAGGGAGGCAGAAGGGAGAGCAGAGTTGGAAGTGGGAATTCTGAAAATCCTAAGGAAAAGAAAAATAATAATAATAATAAAAATAAATAAATAAATAAAAGAATAGGGCGATGGGACATTGGTTTTTAAGAGTTTCGGATACTCTTCGGGATTGGGATTGGGATTAATTGTATATTTTATTTTATTATTTTTTTTTTTCCCTTTCCTGTCATTCTGTCAGTCCCTGTTTCTTTTCCACGCCTTCTCCTTTCCTCTTCTCTTCATATGCATAATTCTATTTTTCTTTGTTTTTTTTCAAAAAAAAAAAAAAAAAAAGGTAAAAAAAAAAACCTTAAGGGGAAAAATTAGGAGGGGGAAAAGAGAAAGTAATTATGGGGGGGAAAGAAAAAAAAAAAAAAAAAAAGGTAAAAAAAAAAACCTTAAGGGGAAAAATTAGGAGGGGGAAAAGAGAAAGTAATTATGGGGGGGAAAGAAAAAAAAAAAAAAAAAAAGGTAAAAAAAAAAACCTTAAGGGGAAAAATTAGGAGGGGGAAAAGAGAAAGTAATTATGGGGGGGAAAGAAAAAAAAAAAAAAAAAAAGAAAAAAAAAAAAAAAAAAAGAAAAAAAAAAAAAAAAAAATTAAAAAAATTGTAATGAAAAAAAGCAGATTCTTCAAAAAAAAAAAATAATAAATAAGAGTAAAAAGTAAAAACCGAAAATGTCCAAAAGAATTTGCTTCAAGTGGGATTCGAACTCATGACTAGCAAAAAGAAATTAATTACTATGAGCACCCAATACTAATACACCAAAAGCAAATAATGACTACTTGTGGGGACAATAAAATAGAAATAGAAATGAACAAGAGAAACTGTTTTTTGTTGTTTATCAATTTTGTGCTATTTTTTTAAGAAATGTTTTTTAAAATTCAGAAGCAAGAACAATTATCAAACAAGTCCGTTTCTTAAAAGAATGAGAAATAGAAAATAAGAAACACGAGCATTATCAAACATGCTCTAAACTACCACCATAAACTACTCTTAAAATATGATAATAGTTGCAATTACACTCTTAAACTTTCAATTATAAAAATTAGGCTCTTAAACTTCAACAAATTTTAAAATTGGACCCCCAAGCTTACAATAATTGTAAAAATTAGACTCATAAATGATAAAAATTGAACTCTCAAACTTATTCAAATGTTATTATACAATTATGTAAGTTTAACGGCCGAATTTGACCCAATTTTAACACTAATGTAATTTTGAGGGCCCAATTCTTTTAATTGCAATTTTAAAGGTATTAATTATAATTACTACCCTACTTCAAGAGTGGTTTTTACAATTCACTCTTCTTTTGATGTCTCATAAAATTTTTAGATTAACCCTTCTTATCAAATTCAAACCCATGAAAATATGGAAAAAAATAAAAATAAAAATAAAAATTTAATATTATACCAAGAAAAGAATAAATAAATATCCAGAAAAGAAATCTCTAAATTATTATTTGTAAAAAAAAGGAAAAGGAGAGAGTGACGTGTGAAAATAGAACACTTAAAAAAAAAGAAAAAGAAAAAAGAAAGGGAGGAAAGGGTTTCGTGGGGCATCCGCCACCCTTTTGGCTTTGGTAAAAAAATGACTCCGACTCTTTCTCTCTTTTATTTATGTATGTCACCTTCAACCAATCACGCTCCGCCATCTATCGTCCCTTCCACGCCACTATTGCCTTGGCCCCCACACGTTTTGCACGTACCAACAAAATTTAAACAATTCTTTTTTTTTTTTTTTTTTTTATTGTCTAACCAACAACAAATCAATACCCTAATCTACAAAACCATGTTGGGTTTTAGGGGTTATTTAATAATTTATTTGCCTCTCCCATCATTAGTCTTTGACCCTATCTCACACTTCTAACTTAATGGAATTTTATAAGATTCAACCTCATGAAATTATTATTATGACAACTATTCAGATCGCATGCGAATATTGTAAAACACATGAGATTGGAAGGGTTTTTTTTTTTTTTTTTTGGCTTATCGGACAACTTTGGTTTGATTTATGAATATGGGAGCGCCCCTTATCGAAAGTATATATATATCCCCGTCAACCCACTTGTACAAAAAAGAAAAGAAAAATCATTATCGTATAGCACATGAAACGAATTTTGTTGGGATGTACAATTCTTACGACTCCAACTATAATTCGACAGAAGTGGGTCCAATGATTGAAGTGTCTTTATTGCTTAGTCCCATATTAATGGTACATTCGGGGCTTTGGTGCACAACTTTAAATACACAAGGGGTGAAATATAAACTAGGGGTAATCCATCAATAATAACCAAAGACATGTATTATAATGAGTAGATATAAGAAATTTGGTCAAAGATCATTTCAACTATGTTTCAAACTTGATAGAAATTAAATGACCCAAAATTGCAAGAGAATTTAATGATTCGGAATTTGGACAAAAGAAGGGGGGAGTATGCTTGTTATAAGAGTCACAAGCATGGATAAATAAGAAAGAAGAACGTATAGATTTGGTTTTCTCATTTGTCATAATTTGGTTAGGACAAGAAGTGGGGTAAGAGACCTTTTCAGAAAAGATATGGCTAAGGTAAGAAAGGAAAGGAGATGAAATGGAAGACTCTAACCCACGCTTCAAAGCACACCTCTTTGAATTCCTATCTCATCAGCATTCAACATTGCATTATTATTGATAATCTTTTCTTTTCAACTTTGACCAAACCAAAGGATTTTACTTCCTCTCCTAAGGTTTTCTCCTTCCTCCATCACCTCCCACCCCACAAAAGCAATCCACATCCAAATCTAGGAAAAATCAACTGACAAATCGTAAGATGTTAAAACCTAAATAAGTAGTCACTATAGATGGAATTTATTCCCTCTAAACCTTTTATTTTACCGTTCTATGTCTTATCCAAAGAGCTTGAAGGATAATTGATGTCTTTCAAGGGAAGGGAGAAATGTACAAGGAAACAAGACTCGTAGGATATCAAAACCTAGATAAGTGACCACTGCATATTAAACTTATCCTCTCAAAATCCTCTAATTTACTGTTCTATGTCTTGTTCAAAGAATTTGAAGGATAATTGATGTGTTTCGAACAAGAGGAGAGATGTTCTAAAGGCTGTTGGGTAAAAGGGTATGAGAATGGAAATGACTAGTTGGATGAAATGAATGCGAGGGAGTGTGTGTAATAGGTTGGTTAGAAATGCGCGTGAAAATATTGTGTTGAGTAGTGGCAATGGGCAGTGCCCCCACAAAGACAAAGCTTATGGCCCTTATCCATATTTGATATAACGTTTATGTATAGAAAGGAAGAGGGCACCCTTTTCGGTGTGGAACTGTTTAAATTTGCTTTTGAGGCCACACTTGTTTCATAGGATAGTTTAGAAATATAAATCAAAAGGCTATAGAACCTACTTCTCTCTCTCTCCTACACACCTAAAGGAGAAAGAGCCAGTACAGTAAAATATTTACAAGGCTGTGTGTGCTGTGAAATGTAAACTAAATTATAAAAAATACCCTTATTTAATAAAAGAAAAAAAAAAATAGGCCATTATATGTTTCAAGACTACTCTCTAAGAAATTAGCTTGAAACCTATGTTGGAATGACTTGAATATGTAGTATGACGCTCCGACCATGCATGAGGACCCTTTAATTCTACCGACACTTTTGAATCTGTAATTTGATTTTTTTCTCCATAATAATAATTAATAAACTACTCTCTCCATTTGCCCGTGGACGTAGCTAGCATACTACTAGTGAAGCGCGTAATCTCTCTGTCAATTTCTTAGCAACCTAGATGGATGTAGTCGTGATGATTTAAATTTTTGTCCTAGTTCACTACCAACGTTTTTAAAAACTCAAGGCGCAATAGTCTTATGAGGCTTAAGCACAAGGCGAAAAAGAAGGGGGGGGGGGGGCGATGAGAAGGATAGTTGAAGTGGAAATATTAAAAAAATAATAAAAAAGACCCCTAGACACAAGAAAATTTTCATTTAGACTTAGTAAATTTGATTTTTTTAGTTATTAAAGAATGAAAAATCCTAATTATTACTATTTTCAAAGATAATGAAATAGCTCTAAGGCCCAAAGCTTTGGACCTTGGGGCACACACCTTATTTTGTGAGCATCGCCTCTTCCAGCGATGCACAAAACCTGTGCTTTGAGCATGGGTTCGTGTCCATAAGGACTTTTAAAAACACTAGTCACTATCATACGATCTTAAGACTCAATTTCCATTAACTTGTAAGAGAAGCTTTGAAAGGCTCGTGAAAAATCAAGGGTTCATTACAACTTTTGAAAGAACTACAGTATTTTTTAAATAATAAACTTAATAGGCAAAGTTTAGGGACAATTCTATGATTTAACGTGAAATATAAATGACATGATGATGATGAAATGTGGGAATAGAGAAAGAGGGTTAAGAAGATTGACAAGATGGGAGGAGTAAAGGAAGTCAAATCAATTGGTTTTCTGCATGTACTGTACCTTCTTTTTTTTCTTTTTTTTTTTTTTTTCTCCTTCTTCTTTGATGAGTTTGTCTTTATTGCCCACATCCATTCATCCTTCCATGTCTTCCACACATATGTTCCCTTTGCGCTCCAAATTAGGCTTTTGTTCCATGGACCACTACATCACTTGCACAAAAGGCACCATTTTGCATGGACCACACAACCCACTTATCTATCTATCAACTCTTTGTTATTATTCCACACCACATCTTAAAAAACAAAAATATTTCAAACTTAGGAGAGGAAAAATGATGTCCTTGAGGAACTTCAACAGTAGTTTCATCTATTGCTAGTCAAATTATTAGATATTTAGCATGTCGACTCTAAAACAAGATGAACTACTTTTCTGTTTTACTTTGGAAGTTAGCAACCAAGTTTGCCAAACCAAAAGAGGAAGCTGCAAGACAAAATAAAAGACTAGAGATTGATCCATGTGGCAAAGTATCATTAGTCATTATAACCATGCTTGCCTACTCCCTTTTTTCCCATTTGGTAGTTAAAAAGTAAGAAACAGGAAGTCTTAGAGACTGATCATTTTTCTTCCATAAAATGTTACAAAAACTTAATTTTGTAACGTTTTATGCCAAAAAAATGGGATTTCCAAACAGAAGGAAAAACATGTTTCATATTACTAGTACAAATGCAAATAATTTTTTTCCTGAACAATTACCTATAACAAAAGTCCTTCAATCAGAATTGATACTGTAGTTCTTCCAATAGCGAGAAAGACAGACAAACGTCTAATTTGAAATGAAGAAAACAAAACCTCATTTGGATGTCTCTAAAAACTGTTGAATAAAGTCCCTCATTGGCAGATCCAAAGCTGGAAGAACTGTTAAAAGAAGAGGAAAAAAGAACCAAAATGGGTAAAAAGAGTAGTCCATTCTTTCCAGCTGCCCCACCATTTAATGTAGATGATAAGATAGATGAGGAAAAAAGGGCAATAAAGGACGTATGCTATGAACAAACATGGCAAGATGTTGTGTTTTCATTGCTATTCTTATGCGGTGTCAAACCATTCTGCTCCATCCCCCCCAATAATAATAAAGAAATAAAGAAATTCCCCCCTTGTTATTATTGGTGGGACCATCTTAACATTTGAAATTAAGAATTTTATAAAGACAAACACTACAAGAAGAAGCATATTTCCCCTTTGCATGACATAGATTGCACTACACATGGAAAAAGAACTAAGAAGGATGTTGGCATCATTCTACGAAGCTTGGGAAGCAGCTTCCAAGGCCATAAACTCAATTCACTATGGGACAGAACTGTTCAATAATTTAAGGCAATCAGAGAATATTGGTCCAAGTGTTTTTATTACCTTGCAAAGATTCAGTGTATAAATGTTTTGGGGGTTGTGAACAAGGTGAGACGAATAAGAAACTTGAGAATGGGAATGATGTAATGTAACCAAAGGGCAGAAAAAGAACACTCATATATTTATATTCATAGTTCTTGAAGCCTCAATAACAAAAGAAAGAAGAATTGACCATTAAAATATTGATGAGGTTAAGAAAAAAAAAAAAAGTGTTGATTGTGAAAGGACTTCAAATCATTATACAGAGAACCCCGTGTGCATGTACTGTAAAGACCAATAATCAAAAGAAGATGAGGACCACATCTTTGCATCGTCAAAATAGAGTGATTAAGGGATGTTCTAAACAGGGGAAATAAAACTTGTTTGAACCTCATATCTTACTCTTATTTGTTCCATAATCTATAAGTAAAATTACAGAGATGGTATACACAAAACAATGTATTTTTAGATACTTGAAAATGAAGTATTTTAAGTTCGGCTATTTTTTTTTAAAAAAAAAAAAAAAAAAAAAAAAAAAAAAAAAAAAAAACTCTTTGTTTTAAAAGTATCCCTATACTTTCAGAAGTAGCAAAATTAACCTAGACTACACAATGTTGACTTGAAGTTCGTTTACACAGTATGAGAAAGACAATTATCAAGAATGGCATAGAGAAAAAGCCAATTAGGAAGTAAGATAGAAAGAGCAGGGACAGACTTTTGCATCCATCCTAGCCAGGGAAATCACCGAATCGCGAGTCTGGGGTATATACTTTATATTTATCCCCCAAAGAATCCAACAAGAAAAAAGATCAAAGAAAGTATATATGAGCAAGATCAATCTTCCATTTCTAAGAGAATGCCATCAGTAGAAAAAGCAAAGGAGGATTGATGGCATGAACCGGTTAAAAACTCCACCATAACCCAATGCAAATCGAATGCACTAGTAAATCACATGGATCTAGGAACGACTTACTGTATTTTATAAAGGTATCAAAGTTATTCTTGGGGTAGAAATCCTTCAACATTTCAAATGGAAATTGGGACATGGAATGGTGTGACGGTTACCTAGAACAAAGTGACGATCCAAATTTTCATTCTAATTGACCATCATTCCAAGTCTTAATTTCCATTTGTTATTATAAAATATGTCTACCCCATGATAGTTTTTAAACATTTATGATGAAATCCTAAAGGATTTCTACACATTGATAGCTTTGAAGCATTTATGGAAAGTTAAGGGTAACATTGCAACTTTCGAAAGTACTCGAGTACTATTGAAACAAATGATAAAATTTATGGGTATTATCTACAACTTAACCTTTAAGGGGTGTTTGGGGCATTGAATTAGTTATTATGGTCTATGTTTGAACTACTGACTATCATAGTATGGGTTATAATATTTTAGTTTGGGTAGAAAATAGTAAACACTATAACAAAGAGAAAAAAAAAATGAGTAGGAAATAGTAAACATTGTAACAAATAATAAAAATGGAAACAAAAAAAGATTTAAAATAGTAATATTGTAGTTAATTGTAAGTTATAATAGTTGAAAACACAAACTATTATAACCCATTCCGCCCTCTTGAAGTTAGGGGCTAAACACAACCCTAAGTTATAATAAAGTTGGTTGCATCAGACCAAGAGATCCCCGCGTTGAAAACTCGAAAAACTCAAAAAAGAAAAAGGAAAGATAAAAGGTGGGCATCTACAATCATTGTCACAGATGTGCTTGGAAGACTTACATTTTCCCACAATTTCAGTCCAATTTCATTCCCATTTCATTTTGAATACAGTGAATTGTTTCCATTGTTTCCATTCCTGACTCTAACCAGAGAGCGACTATGTCCCAAACCAAAGCTTTCCAACAACTACCAACTACTTCTTCTACTGCTATTACCCCACCACCAGCCATTATAAATAACTCTAACCCTCTTCTTTGTTTTCAAGAAATAGCCCACTTGACTTCAAGCCAAACACAGTATTATAGAATAATAGGAGACAAAAAAGACTTAAGAAAGAAGAGGCAAGAAAAAATTAAATAAATATAATAAGAACTAGGTACTTTCTTCTTATCATTGTCACATGCTGTCTACATTAAGGGATGTTTTAGTATCAAATTGCTGCACCCAAAGGAATGGAAAAACAGTCGACCAAATTAAATTATTGGTCATAAATAACAAAGAATCTTTTTCATATGTCACAATTTTAAGCACCCAATTCCTAAATGCCTTCTTATCTCTGTTGATTGTTTCCTTACCCTAAAAAGGCCCCCCCCCCCCCCCCCCCCCCCCCC
>QLSR01001487.1:2830477-2889620 GCA_031780015.1 Citrullus colocynthis
CCCCCCCCCCCCCCCCCCCCAAAAAAAAAAAATGCAATCCACCGACATGACTCTCAAAAGTACAATCGTCCAATGAACAGGAAAATCAACAAGGAAAAAGAAAGAACTATCAAATCTAAAGTAGGAAAGATCAGAAGAGATGAAATATGGGAACATCAAGAGGTCAATTATTGATGGATAAATGCTATTTTTGATTCACAGGTTTTGGATAATTATGAAGAAATGCTTGCATTCTTCATCACTCAATTCGCCCACTTCATAAAAGTAAATGAATGTCAAAGCTTTTAGAAGAATATTTGGAGCATCTGGCGTACCTGGCAGAGCAGATTTCCAGAGCCATGTAGAGAAAATATCAATGGAATCTGATGATTTTTCGAGGGAAATTTCGATTTTTTTACATGAACTAACGATGCTTCAGTTTCCTTTCAAATAAGGCTTTCTTTTTTGTGTTTTTGGCCCAATTGAAACCAAAGCCCGTTACTGCAAATTATCTCTTTTACTTTACGCTAAGTGATTTTCTCATTTCCAAATTTCTTTTTAACATTTAATATCAATTTTTATTATATTCATTTTACCGCAATTAATTTTGAAGTATTAAAGACATATTTTAAAATAGTTTTAATCGTTCTTCATATACGTCCTTAAAAAAGTTTTAAATCGTTTCTAGTCTTTGAACCTTTACTATGTAGTCTCTGTATTTACGAATTTGTGACAATTTAATTTTGATATTGAACTTTAGTATGTAATAATTTAATTCCTACTACGAAAAATCTCATCAATTTAAGTGTCAATTTTTTTTATCATGTAACAATTTAGTCTTTGTAGTTATAAGCACATTTTGTCTTCGACTAATCCATCTACAAAAGCAAGAAATTTCATTTAATCTTAATAATATATTTTTTTTCATAACAAAAGTTAAATTGTCTCATAATTAAAATGATTTAGACTAAATTATCACATACTACAGTTTAAAAACTAAATTATTTTTGTAACCTTTAAAAAGCTATGATCAATGATCAAGTAGGGATCATTACAAGTTTTTTAATATCATGGTAGGTTTGGGATGACTTTTCAGTGTTTTTAATTGAAATATATTTTCAAAAAATGTAAAAGTATTTGCAAGTACTTTTTAAATTCTTTTAGGAATTTCAAAATCGATTTTGATCTGTTTATTAAAACATGATGTAAATATTGAAAAAATGTTTTTGAGCTAAAAGGACTCTCAATTGTTTCTAAAGTCATGGGAAATTTTGACAATTCGACTTTTGGTATCTTTCATGCTAGTTTAAGAAGGCAGTGTGTTGAGTTGAGTTTAGAATAGAATAATACAGTCTACCAATTGTCTAATAGTGGAAAAAGAAATATATTGATTAAATTACAAATTTGGTCTTTATAATCTGAAAAAAAAAAGTTAGAATTTAGTCTTTATGATTTTAAAAGTTAAAGAAATTGATCTCTATGGTTTGGAAAAAATAGAAATTAATCCATATGGTTTGAAAAAATTAGAATTTAGTCCCTACTTTAGGGACTATTTATGAAAGTTTTATCAAACCATAGGAACTAAATTTACAATTAAACAAAGGAATACTATTTAAAAGAAGACAAGTGACAGGTAACTGTCTATAATTGATAGACAATGATATTTTATAATGTTTGAAAATATTTTCAGCTGTTTTGGCATTCAAAGCAACTACCTTAATATTTTCTTTTACCTTACGAATTGTTGAGTAGAAAAGATTGAAAAGTTATGATCGATGTATTTTCTTAACCGGCTTAAACTCTTCCTACTTAAAAAAGGGAAAAAAAAACTCCATTTGAAGGTATAATGAAAAAGGAAGGAGGAAACAATGAAGGTGCATCTTGTAAAGTAATGAAAAGAAAGAACAATTGCGAGTTCTAAAAATCCAAAGAACGCAATTTGCAAGAATACAAAGATTCACTCAAACAATGATCGTCCATTGGAATCAAACATCTTTTGGAGTTAAAAGGTTTATAGGTTATCCCTATCAGAAGAAGTACACAATTTCTGTAGGATATGATAAAATGTCTTAATCCCATCCTGGGAAATGGAGATACATCAAGAAAGTTAAATTTAAAAAATAAAAATAAAAATAAAAATGAGAAGAATATTGCATTTATTTGATCTAATGTTTTTTAAGATAAATTTTTCTAGAAAAAAAAAATAATGATAATTTCAATTCATGAGATATTTTTTCAGCCATGCATTCAAAAATTATGGAAGTGACAGTGGGAATAGTTCCTCTTCACTTCAATGTACTTTATGTCAATCTTGATATACTTGTAAAGAGAGTATAAAACAAGTAAAAAGATTAATATCCATCTTTTTTAGTTCATAACCAATTGTTAGCTTTTTTTTTTTTTAATAATTATTGTTATTACTACTTTCTAGTTGATTAATTAAATAATTGTGAAATGAACAATCCAACTAGGATGATAAAGTATAATTTTGTTGTACTATCCAACCTCCATGCATTAGTTGCGATTATTCAGTGCAATTTAGTGAGCTACGAAATTTGATAAGTGAGATTCCGAATAAGTATTGACATAATTCTTCTTTTCGAAGAAATGATTTACTCAATGCCACTTATCAACCTCTTCTATTGTAAATAGGATTGAGTACATATTCGAGTCGGTTTCTTAAAACCGTATAATCTTATAGCTCACCATTAGAAAATACGAGAATATAAAATGAAGAATAATTATCACATAACTATTTTGCTCAAGCATTATTATTTAAGATAAAATATAGTATTGTAATATTTTGTTTCTTAATATATTTGGTAAATTCTGCGGGTTGAGCTATCCACCATTAACCTATTTATGTGAAATACAACGGTTAAACTTGGTTATTTCAGTTTAATACATCTGCTAAGATGATGGAAATGTACAACCTAAATCAGTTTGTACAACAAAAGAAACTAGAAGGTGTCAAATTGAACAATATTAAAGCAGAATGACAACTCAATAGTTTCTATTTGGAGATCCTCTAAGTTACAAAGATAATTGAGAAACTCCTATGCAAGTGTAACTAATCACAGCCCCATCCAACAACTCAAGAAGATTGGACAGGTTTTTTTTTTTTTTTCCTCTCTCATTTTGCAGGAAACAAAGATAACAAACAGAAGAATGGAAGAAAAAAAAATTGTTGATGTACTCGTGCCTTACTGAATAAAATATTGGCTCCTGTACTTTGAGACTCGGAAAACTGATGAGCTATAATGAGCTAACCAATTGATACAGATGAAAGAAGAAGAAGAAACTCACGCTGTACCGTTAACATGAAGGTGATATGGAGGTCCACAGCAGAAAATTGGTTCATCAGGTGAACTAGTTCTTGCACGAGCTCGGAGGATGTCTGTAGCATCATCGATAATTGCGGCAGCTGATAATGTATATTCGCCAGGAATAAGGAAATACAATGAGAAAGAATGTGTAGTTTCTTTAAGTGGAGGCACTTCCAGGGTGATCCCACTTAATACACCTACAAGAAAAGTAACTATGAAACTTAAAGAAAGATAGAGACATAGAGAAGGAAATTTTACATTGTTAGACTGAATGAAGCATGCAGCAGAAGCTTTTGTTCAAAGAAAATAGGGCTAAATAAATACAATAAAATCTAAAAGCACTCCATAACAGATGAAAAGGATATGCGAGTAACGAGTTATCAAAAGTATTGATATAATTAAGCTTTTGAGTTCATTGATGATTTAACACAAATAACTTACCATTCCATAAGACAGTTGATTTCGCACCCTCAACGCAACTCTCACCAGCTACATCTCTGCATGTTATATTAAGACTCATTTTGATCATTTCCTTGGTGTTGTTACGAACAATAACTTCTAAAGGAGTCATTTCATGTGCTTCCAAAGAGCTCTGGGAAGATCCGTTATGAAGATTCTGATTTGATTCTTTCCTTTCCGAACTACTGCTAACTGTCCTGAACCCAAAAGTCAATGGGTCTGGCAATAATACATCCATCATTGACGATTGCAAGGCTGCCAGTATAGCATCCTTGATGTTTAATTCTCCGAAGCTATTCCGTCCCGATTGCCACTTGACCTTTATTCTAGATGTTAGATTCTTGATCGAAGCATTTAGTTCAGCTTTCGTATTCTTTTCTGAGAAGCTTAAATTTCTGGCACTGGCCATTCCGTCTGTTCGAACATCTTTCCCAAAGAATGAACCATCAAGAACAGGCAATTTAAAATGTTCTAAGGGTATTAGCACTCTTGCAGAGAAATCTCGGTCTATCCTTGTTTTATGATAACTATATTCAGTAACATTTTGGTCACCAGATGCATTTTCCTCATGGCATGAATTTTCGACCTGGACAGAAACACTAATTTCGAATAATACATCAGTCGGATTAGACAACTCGAGTTCAAGAAATCGAAGACCCCAACTTCCCCGGAATGGATCAATCTTCACCAATCTATCAATCTTGCTAGGTTGCTCTGTAGAGTTATTATCAATGTCGGCTGGTTTAGGAAGGTCTTCCCCCACATGTGCTGGAATTTCCATTGAAAGCAACCGTGCTTTCACAAAAGACAAGCCCTGTAAAACACAAATTTGCAGTGGAATAACCAGGCGTCGACCAGGGGGTACAGCAGAACCATTGGGGAGATCTCCAGGATTCGTCATAGGCCCTAGAAAGCACAATCATGATTATAAATAGATACAGAGAAATTGCATCAAACTGAAAATCTTCCAGGACATGGATCAATAAGTAGCGTTACAATGTTTTGACGGTTTGTTCTCGCACAACAGCATAACAGGTAAAAAACCAATGCTTGGACAGATATTTATGAGAATGAGTGTCATGCAATGCATACAATTTAACTTGAACATGAACTTAACTAAAGGAATTAATTACAAATCAAACGCATAGACCATGGATATATAATATGCAGACCAGTACAATGTAAATGGTCCCACCTGAATTAAGTGGACAAAAAGTACAAGGTATGGGTGAATGTGGTCAACAAAGTATGACCAATAGGGGAAAGAAAGACATATCAGAAGTAAATTACCTGCATAATGTATCAAGAAAGTTGGGCTGCTACCATCCTTGGAATGCCTTAACATGCTTGCAGATGCACTCTTGCCACTAACTGTATCAGAATCAACCACCCCAAGCTGCCAAGCTTTTAAGGTCACAGGTATGATCACTTCAGCACCAGGCTTCAAAGGAAGAGCAGATTTTAAAGTTTCAAAAGCAATTGAAATAACGGAATCTTGGTGTTTTCCAGATAATGATATGTGTGCCTGCTCAACTGGAATTGTACCTGCATTAGCCAGATGTATCCATACATCACGAATTTCACCTTCATAGAGAATAATGGCACCATTACCACCAACAACGTGTGAAACTAGCAAAGGCAATGGCGATATCACAGATATATTTGGAACTGATACATTCCTCAACTTCATGGACCCACAGCTCCGGAATGGGTCAGAAAGAACAAGTCCTTGAGCTACTCCATTGAGTAGATTGTCAACATCCTTGAAAAGATGTTCAGTTATTGCACCAAAGCAATGTACAATACACCCAGGAATTCTCACTGGCCCAACTGAAGTCGGAATACCAGATAAAGTAACCACCTTCGATGAATTGGGAGGAAGATTCACAGAAACTGGAAAAGCATCAAAATTTCCCGAATGCACAGAAAGGTATATACTATCAACCCTCAACTCAAAGCCACATGGATTGGCTAATTCCACCAGGACCTGCACCGGTTCTCCGACAACCCAAACCAGTTCCTGCTTGCTGTTATTTGACGTGTCTCCTTTGCTAAATGGAGTGTAAATGAAAGGTCCAGAAGGGGCAGATCCTGCCCACCAGTCTTCCTTATCTGGATTGCGTTTAACAATGTCCAATTGTGAAGGATGGAGAGGAAAAGAATGCAACCTAGAAAGACCAGTTAATCATTAATTTACTCACAATAAACTCAAATTTGTGCAAATGGGATAACTATTCAGTACAGTATAGGTGGCAGCTCAGATAGTATAAACTTTTTCAGATAAGCACTCAGGTGGTATAAATGAAAATCAAGGAAAACTCTATTTGATGGTTTATTGGTAACTTATCAAACTGTGTGTCTGTCTGAATATATTACAATGGTTAAATTGGAAAGGATATAACAGATAAGATGGATATTAAAATGGCGAATCACCTTATGAAAGGCAAGGCAGGATCGGCACAGCGAACACCTGATGGTAACCTCTCTGCTGAATTTGAAAGGGCACTTACCAGGCCATTTTGGCCTGCCGGTGTTATTAAAGGATAATAAGATCTAAGTAGCCGAGCTGCAGCACTCCATGCAGCAAGAGGATCTCCAGCACGGACAGCAGACAGTAGAATCTCCCTTAATACAACCATTTGCAAAGTACTCCATTGAGACTCAAATAGTGATACCAATGACTGATGGTGCATTTTTCCAGAATCAGAATTACTCAGGCCAACCTTATTCTTTAAGGATAGAAAAGAAGAAAATTCAGTTAAACCCATCATTTCAGAACAAAACATCTAAACCAACAAGGGCACTGACTATGACCTGCTAGTATAGTTTCAGTATAAGATGAGCCCTAAACAGGTGAATCACAATAGGATCGTAGATTGAGAATAAGAAGGCATATCCAAGGAAAATTAGATTGACAGAAGAAGAAGGGGAAAAAAATGTTCATCTTCATAATGCTAGAAGTTGGAAATTTCAGAGAACAATTTGATTGCAGAGACAGGATTTGCAGCAGCTAGAAATAAACCCATTACATCACCATCAGCCATCATAGCAATAGGCAGGGTTTATATCCTTGATGAGTCAAATAATCAGATTGAGTTTGTACTAAATTCATAACATTATATACCTTACTTGAACTGTTCTATAGGTTGTACAAATGTGCCCTTGAGTTCTAAAAAACTAAATTCAAAACATCATTTAGAGAAAAAAAAATATATACATATATATCCATACACACAACCCTGGCACCATGTCCTTTTCTCTTTTTTCCTTTTAAATATGAAAGAAAGTTACAACAAAAAAGTTGAGATACAAGGCAAAAGCCAACTAACAAAAGCCAGAAGAGTTACAAACTAGAACTTTGTCATCTAACTCTTGTAATACTCACATGGGAGAAAGAATGGTCCGCCTCAGATGATCTACTTTGGACACGATAAGCTTTTGTTGTCAGGGCCAAGACTTGCAAGGCGCTAACAGCAGCATGTCTATTTTCCTGTTGTAAGTATAACTGAGCAACCTGCCTTGAAAAGAAAGCAGCTTTCCGCTGGTAACCAAGAGAACCAAATAAACGAGCTATTTCAACATATAATATTAATCTATCACTGGCATCAATCAAAGATTTAGCACCATCTGCTGCGCTGGTTAATAACTCTGCAACCTCTTTAGCCAGCTCTCTCCTGTGAATCAAACCCCTCGAAAGAGTAGATAAAGTTATTTGTTGCATAACTAAAAGTCAGAGATACGAAATGCAAACTAATTCTACGTTAAAATGCAAACTAAAAATTTTTACTCTAAATTTTATTTAGACAACAAACTTGCAAAACATATAGAGATGCATCTTCTTGAAGAGATTCACGCATACAGACACAAATAAATTGATGACCAGTGTGCTATTTGTAATCAGAGAACATATTATCTTGTTTCTTTCCTTCAGATCAACCACAAGGTCACCTATACACGGTATAATATATTCAGAATTCAAGTGCCCAAATCATAAAATATACCTGCAAAGAAATCTAGCCAACTTCAAAGTAGCCTCGAGTTCGAAACTTAGGGGTGAAACCCTGATGAAGAGAAAAATGAAAAAAATAATGTCAAAGGGGCAAACATATGAAATGAGATTAGTAAAATGAACAGCACATGAAAGTACACATAATATTAACTGAGTTGCAAAAAGTGAATTTCAAACACGAACCACAAAAGAGTTTCCCAAAGAAACATAATTTCTTATTCCTCATCCCATCAAAGAATAGTTTTCATCATGACAATCCACAATTAATCACCAGAAAGAGTGCCTAGGCCACCATACATGCACTTTAGCTAATCTCATGGTTGCTAAATTTTTTTAAATCATAGGTAGGTGACTACCTTGTTGAAATTTTATTCTCTCAAAAACCATTTATTTTTTCACAGGCCCTAATACCACCACTAGGCCTTCTCAATGGTGGGAGGTTGTTTCTTTCTTAACAACTAGTTACGTATATCTAAAATAATTGCTTAAAACTGTATGCATAAATTATAAGAGATGAGAATGTTTTTAACAATATCCAACTTTAGTACTTCCCTCCTTAATTCATTTGCCACAATATTTTTAATTTTCTTTTAAAAAAAGAAAAACCCGAACATTACCTTTGGGTGTTATCTTGTATAAATGACTTCCTGTAATGCAAAATAACACTATTGTATCTGTATCTGACTTCTTCCTCCAGAGCTGAATCCTTTTGACCCATTCGATCAATCTGAAATCACATGTTATGCACGCCAAAATTTTAAAAGTATCCCATGGTTACCAACAGGTTTCAAAGACTCATATATCATTAAGGCTAATTTTATCTCAAAAGGAATGAGAATGTAAAGGATTTGGCTACATGAATAACAGTTAGAAACTTTAAAACAAATTATGTTGACTTAAAAATAACATCTAATAGATGGGCGAGTTAAGAAGAACCCTTGCTCTTAAATCAACAAAATTTAAGCTTTCTCTCTTATATGATACATCACTTATTTTTTATCTTTGTGAACTATATTTCGAGTTAGGTTGGTATTCAAGAGGCAGACTTCCTTTAACTATTTCTCAACAACTATTCTCTTCACCTCCTGCTACAATTAAAATACAAGGGGAGGCCTATCAACAATTACAGCATTTACGGAAATGCTCCTACCATCTTTCTCTATGGCGGTCAATGGGCAGAAGTAATACCATAATAAATGTTTTTACATCAACAATGAAGTAAATCCCACGATAATATCTCAGTTCTGAAACGATTCATCGTAGGATAGCATCATGCACAATACCTTGACATGGAGTTCCTGTAAGAATCTTTTAAGTGCAATAGATGAAAATCCTTCCAACGTGTAATCAACCAATTTTAAACTAGTGATCCTAACCATCATTGAAGCGACTTCTAAACTCATTAGAAATATGGGCATAGGTAACACTCTACCCTCCTGCATTCTGGTAAGATAGAGCTATGAAGTCTGGAGATAATATGTTGGGAGTTAGGAAGTCTGTGTTTGGGTTGTAAAGTTGTACGATGGGGTAGTTCGATAAATGTGCAAAATAGAGAAAGAGTGAAAGTTGAGTTCCTCGATAAATGTGCAAACTTCAATAATATTTACTATTAACGTTGAGTATTTTAACACCAACTTATGTAGTTGGTGGGCCAAACACCCCTAGAGAACTTCATCAAATGAAATTTCTACATGCATTGAATTTTTTGCATTCTGGATGCAGATTATTTTACTAATGAAAATGATGTTGCATCTTCATCGGGGAAAAGGGCAGATAAATGCTAGAGAGAGGAAGGTACCAGTAAGGCACAGACACTTCCCTCCAAAGCCCCCGCGTACCAAAAATAGTCCCCAGTTAACCTAGCAAGATCGATTGCAGTTGAATAGTGAGCATTGGCATCAACTGGCGATCCTGCCAGCAGACAATAGTCACCAATTGTCTTCTGAGCACGACCAAGCCTTCTCTTTTTGGCTTTAATAACCTGCAATTTCATCAAGTAAAAATGATTAAGTTGCAGCATTAAGAAATTCTTTCGCATGTATGTAAAAAGTCCATTAAAAGTGAAGATGAGAGTCATATCAAGATAAGAATTAGCTTCTACAGCGACAATTATAATAAGAAAAAGAAATCAATTAATTAGGACACCTAAACATAAACCTCCTCTGAGCTGAGACTTGCTTGAGAATCTAAAGGCGTTTTCAAAATAGTTCCAGCAGACTCTGCTTGAAGGACCCATTTCTCAAATTCCATCAACAAAGAAGCTGCAATATCTTGCATCATTGTGTTCAGATGAAACTCCTGAGTTTGCCGGTCAGCTGGAGGAAACAACCTCAAATTGCCTCCTTTCTTGCTGCCTTCTTCCAGCTGCAACAAATGCCAAGAAAGAAAAAAAAAAATCAGATCCTCAAAACCTTTAATTAATCATAAATAACTCTAGAGTTACAAGTCTTCCGACCGTAACCAATTTAACATTCACGAAGATCATAGTTAAACATTCTTTTTTCAGATGAACATGAATAAATCGAAGTTAACAAAGAGCAGAAACGAAGTCCCTGCCTGAGAATCATCGGGGCAAAAGGCGAAACAACGTTCAACGAGCGCCGAAGTGTAACCCTTACAGGCGGCATTGAACTGTTCAATAGCAGAATCAAGATCGGGAGAAGAAGGACAGTGACAGATACCAATAACAGCAAGGATCTTGCGGTTGGATTGGAAGTCTTCCCAAGGGCTAGGCGGATCTCCACCAAGAATAAACTTGAAACGAAGACTACCAGAGTCCCAAGGCTGATGAGCAAAGGGGGATTTCTGATGCTCCGTGTAGAAGGAACTTATGGCGGAAAGTGGAATCAATTGGTGGCGCAGAAGCATGGACAAGTAGTCCCGGAGTAGAGTGGGCGGAACTGAACCGATCGGGAGCACCGCCACTCTGATCATGGAGCTGGTTTCGATGCTGACATCGGGCTCCATTGTGGGGATCTTGGAGATGGGCGTCGAGAAATGGAATCGAAGGAGGAAGACGGTGAAGAATTGAAGATTTTGGTGCGATCGTTGGTTGAGCTTCGAGGACAGTGGAGAGGTCTGTTTGGCTTCGGCGTTATGCTGTCCCGTCCAAGTTCTGTAATTATCCTCTCCCAAGTGTTCATTATTATTCTTTAACTAATTGTGTATCGAAAATTTGTAATTACGATTTGTAATTTGAGAAACAAGAAATTATCAAAGTCTTCATGGGTTTGTAATCTCCCTACTTTCAAATATATTTATAAAAAAGTTATGACTAAAATATAGTATTCATATATTTTCAACAAAATTTATTATTATTTTGTTTGTAAAATGACAACAAATTTCACCTCTACCCGTTTAAAATTGATTTAATAATAATAATTTTTATGCAGTAAATACAATGTGATTAATTTATTGTCGATTTTTTAGAGTGTGATTTCAATGTTGTGAGTGCAATCTCTAATATTTGATCCTTTAATTCTTTCTTAAACTTTAATCCTTAGTTAGTTGTTCTTCTTGGATGATCGACCTTTGGGTTTGAGGTCATTTTGGGCGATGATTAGCTTGGACTTAGGCTTGTTGATATCGACCTTTGGAGTCTCTAATTTCAAGAATTTTAGAGAAAGTCTTCTGATTTTTAGAAGTCCTTTGAGTTTTTAGTCTTTAAATTTTCAAGAAAGTTACACTCTTTAGAGTAAGTCAAGTCTTCTAATCTCTAAAGCTTTAATAGGATTATATTCTTCGGAGCTTCAATCTTCAAAGCTTGCATTCTTCAAATCTTTAGAGTTTGAGGGAGTTGTGTTCTTCGGATCTTTAGAGCTTTGGTCTTTGGATCTTCAAAGCTTTGGAGCTTTAGTCCTTAAAGGTTCAGTTCTCATATTCAGAAAGTTGTGATGTTGAGGGCAGTTTTGAAACCTTTCAAGCTTCGTCTTCAAAGCTTTAGCACCTAGTTGTCAATGCTCCACATCCCTAAAATAAAGGGGTAAAACCTTTAAATAGAGGTTTTCTCATGGGTCTTACATAGGCTTGGGCCCGTTGCTTTTGGGCTTGGGCCTGGGCCCAACATCTTCTTTGGTCCGAAATTCCACAATGGGCTTGAATTATGTTGGATTTGGACCCAAGCAACTTTTATTATTTGGCTCGATCCAATTTTGTAATTTCCACGATAACTTTTGTTGTGATGACGTGGCAAAATTTCTCATTCAACAACATGAATACACATATTTTTATCAATATTTATGTTAAATTGAAACATCGAGAAGATATGTAAAACCTTAGAAGGATCAAGTAACAAAAATATTCAATAGCATAAGAGATTTTGTACCTAGGGGCATGCATGAGATTCAATATAAACACATTTTGTGTTAGCATAACTTGGTAACATATGGGTTTGGCTTGATGGATAGAGGAAGGTTTTCATTCTTATGTTTGGTAAGATAATTTCTTTGTTCGGTTGAGGCTTAAGGCTTACATGTCTTGGTAGGATTTGTAATTTTTAAATATTTTTTTTTAATAAAAAAATAACAAAATTATTGACTAGTTAAAGCATAGTTAAGACACATACCTTAAACCGATCAAAAAATAAATAATTGTACATATTTTCCAAAATTCAAAGACTAAAAGGATAAATGTTCTAAAAATAGTGTAGTCAATAAATAATATGTTAAAATGTCATTTTGATTCATGTAATTAAAAACTTGCTCAAAATTTTAGTTTGTGTACCTTCAAAGGAATAATTTTAGTTAATGTATTTTCAATAACTACTAAATTTAGTTTCTACTCTTAGTTAATTGTTACTTTTCTCTACCATCTTTTTTTTACTATTATTTATTAATATTTTTACCATAAGTTTGGAAATTTTATTTTCTTTTCTATTTTATTGTATAAATATTATTATTATTATTATTTAATCAATTTCAATAAAAATATAATTTGAATGGACTAAATCATTTTTTTATTTTTTTTTTAGGGGGGAGCGGGAAAGACTAAATCAAGATTTATTACATAGTCTAGAGTTAAACATAATTAGGCTTAAAATTAGAAGAGAATTTGCAAATCCGGAGCGTGCTTATATAATATTCGGACCGGGTAGATCCGTTTGGAGGAGATTACCTCTTGGCCACTCGAGGCGACAGAAACTCCGCCGCGCCGGAGAAGACACACGGCGGACTGAAACTTTGAACCGCCGGTGGGCGACAGAGAATTACCAGTATTATTATCAGAACTCTGTACAGCGATCTCAAGGTTACACTTACAGCGGTGGAACCATTTCAATGGAGAAGGCCGATGATCACTGTTTGTCTAAACCTCAACTCAACGTACCTTCCGATGATCGTCCTTCAGTGCTTCAACTCCGCGAAATCCTTGCGGCTTGCTCCAAGGTAAGACCTAGAAGTTCAACTGTAAAAATTTCCCTGCTCAAACTTCATTCCCCACCCACTATGATTTGCTGGTTGTTTACTACTCCATTTAACTATGTGACGCATGGACCTTAGTTTTTTGGTTAGGTATTGAAAGTATATACTAATAAAACTGTCATTTTGAAGATTTTATGCAATGAACTTGAAATAAAATAAAATTCTCGGCAGTTGGCTTACCTGGCTGCAAGTTCTTTTGTTTAATGTGATGATGCCTTATAAATAAGGAAATTGTGAATGTTTTCTAATAGCAATATGTTCAGGGGCAAAGATTATGTGCAATCAAATTTTTTTCAATGAAATATGGTGAACAAGCCCATGACTACTCTTGTTTTGTGTTTAGTAACTTTAGCAATGGCTGGATGTTAACAGTCTGTTTGTCTATTTTCGAGTCGATTGGAAACGGTGACACCCATCAATCTGAAGTCTTGGTATCTGAGCTGGTGAATTACCTTAATTCTATTTCCGAGGCTGCTGAAACGGAATTGGTCAATGGAGATACAGAGAGCGATGCCGTTGAAGTTCTCAATGAGATTTATCAATTTATATCTTCTCCTTTATTAGATCAGGTTCTATATTTTATCTATTTATTTTGTTTTTCATGTTCATCTTGATATCTCTCACTTGTATTGTTGTATGGTTTTTGCTGCCCTTTAGTTGCTTTCCCAGCTGACACCTCTGCCCACGAATGTTGCAGGGTACTATTGACACTCTTTCATTTGATCTTCCAAAGGCAGTTTCCAAGTTTATGGGAGTAAGCGGATGTCTGGAGATTGTTGATAATATTATTGATAGGTTCGTTACTATGTGTAGTCCACGGGATATGCTGTCGGTTCTTTGCGAGGTACTTCAGTATTACAATGGTGATAATTGGGTGGTTTATTTGCTATTATAAAACGATTAGGCATTCAGCTTTTAGTTCACTGGTTGATGTCTATAACTGTATGGTTTTCTTATTTCCCCCTCCCTATTGGCTCTTCCAAAATGGTTACTTTCATTTAAAATAATGATCTATATAATTAGATTACTATTGTATCTTCCACTCTTGTAGTAGAGTCAAGTAATTGTCCGGTGAGATTAGTGAGATTAGTCGAGATTGATGCAAATGGGCCAAGACAGTCATAGACTCACAGGTGAATACTAAAAATTATAATAAAATAGAGAATAACTTCCACTCTTGTATCTAAACCTTGTTCAAGTTAGCAGGCCGATGCAAAACAATAAATTGTTTACCTCTAATACAAGGCATTCAAGTGAAAGCATATGGGGCAATGTGCTTTATAAATGAACTGCACTTTTAGTTCTTAGTTACTTCATGTAATGACTGTAAGTTGCCGTTCTTAGATCTTTAATATGCTTCTTTTGAGGAGATAGGTTCATTTCAAACTCGTTTTTGCTTAACATGGTGGTTTAACTGCATATTCAAGTTCTTCATTAACAAGTACTGCAATTGCTTCAGGCCTTAGATTTCCAGACGACCAAAGCAACCAATTACATTGCTCCTTCCCTAAGTGGTCTCTCAAAAGGTAATAACTACATAGTAAATATCTTTGTGGGCAGGGTGGTTGGATTGCTAGATGTAAGTATACTTCCTCATGATTATTTTAGTTGCCGAAATGAGAACGATGATAGGAAATATAACCAAAGCACAATAACCACCAGCGATCTTGAAAGCACTGGTAATCTCTCCAACTTATTGTTCTATTCAAAATACAAGCTTGAAAATGAAAAGCCACAACACAACCACCTATAATACTACTAATAGACCGACGAATTCCTACATTCATTAACAACCATCATAGGTTGGCCTAGTGATAAAAGGGAGACATAGTCTCAATAAATGACTAAGAGGTCAATGGTTCAATCCATGGTGGCCACCTACCTAGGAATTAATTTCTTATGAGTTTCCTTGACACACAAATGTTGTAGGATTAGGCAAGTTGTCCCGTGAGATTAGTCGAGGTGCGCGTAAACTGGTCTAGACACTCACGGATATCAAAAGAAAAAAAAAAATCCCTACATTCATTAACTAGTGGTTTGTAAGGTACCTAGATAAGAATATAGTAGTATGATATTAGTAAGACAAGGGTAAATAGATAGGAAGTTAGTTACTAAATCTTGTTATAAATAGAAGGAGGGTGAGTGAGTGGAGGGAGACAATAGTTGAGTGGTTTAGGACTTGGGTTAGCATACTCAAGAGGGAAGTTCCAAGTGCCTTGAACTTGGTTTATCTTGTATTTTTTTCATCTTTATATTTCAATATATTCAGATCAGTAAGGAACTAAGTTAACATGGTCCCTTGTCCAATTCCCCTATTACCCCTCCTAGAGCAAGTATTGAGAGAATTAGGGGCCTAACACCAGTTTGTTGGTCATCACCATCTTTGGGTCATCTATTGTGGGAGGACACTGGCTGGCATCCTTGAATTCGGCCACATGATGTATTACTGAAAATAGAAGTTATCCTCCACCCTAGCACACTTTTTGTAGATTAACATGAGGCATTATTAGTTCATAGGGTTTGCTCATGAAGCCTTTTAATTAAGATACATTTATCTTTCTTTTGAAACTTTCTAATATATTTATGAGTAGCATCTTCTAAAACAAAATGATATGGGCCTGTCTGAACATTCTACGTCTAAAACAAATTAAATTTACACATGTAATCTGCCCGTTAATAAATTCTTGCAGAGTATATTATCTCTAGTCCTCTAAAATATTTAATATTTGGTTTTCTCCTCTTTGGTTTCCAGTGATTTGTTCCATTCAGAGGCGTCATTTTGAGCAAATAAAAGTAGTAGTTCCCGTTGTTCTCAATGCACTTAAAGCCATAAATTTTGAAACAAGTGAAGGGGATGTGAAATGTGACATCTTATATGGCAGAGCGATGGACATTGCTAGTTCCATCCAGTCAGTTTGTGTGAAGTTGGTGGTATGTGGTGCTTTGATGTGATCATCTGGTCCTTTCTTTCAAGGATTTGCCTGATATTTTTTAGTATCAACTATTCCTGACTTCCAAGGATTCTCTAATTTATGACACAGGATGGCAAAGTACACGAGAAGCTCCAATCTCTGCTTGGTCTCTATGTGTTGCAAATCATGGTATTTTGTCCATTCTAATAAAATTTTGCAGAGTTCATTTATAAAGTCATGTCTGGCTCTCTTCCTCTTCTTCTTTTATAATTCTCCGTGTAATGAGAATTGGGGGTACCAATATGGTCTGTAAACCTCTAAAATGTCAAATGCATAATGGTAATGCAGGCTCTCTTTTCAGTCAGCATGAGTCATGAAGTTTCAAGCTGTCTTCCTTTCGTCTCAAAGTTGTCATGCTTTCTTTCGTTCTGTGGGTTGTCATATGCTGGTCTTATCATTGGATCTGATATCAACAAAATCTCTAAGATTATTGAAGGTAAGCCATGTTACCTTTCCTAATCAAGTTTGTCTTTTTCTCTTTATCCATTTATCATTCCTTGTTCATTTTCATTTTTTATACTTAGAGGATGAAGATGATTATACAGCATGTTTTTCCTACATCAAGCACGGTGCATGTCTTTCAGGTTTGTGTTTCATTAATTTCAAAGTCGTTGCACGCCTAATTGATAGGTTTTAAACAGTTGCCTTCTTTTTTGTTTCCCATCTTTTTCCCATTACTTTATTCGTGCAGTTCTTTGGGGATTTATTTCTGAAGAGGTTGCTCAGGCTGCAAATGAAAAAATGAGTGCTCTTAGAGATGAACTGACAACCAACCAAACTGAAAGATGGCAAGCTATAGGCATGTTCAGGCACGTACTCTCTTTTGCCGCTCTGTCGTGGAAACTAAAGAAACATGCTATTGACTTCTTGCTTTGCATTAATGGGCTTGAAAGTTTTGATGACAAACAAAGTGACTACATATCATATATGCCTAGTCTATTTGCTGCTTTTCAGGTAGTATTTCATGTTCTTCAGATCCCATATGGAGCACTTCATTTTTTAATTTTTGATTATCACGGAAGAGTTGGGCAGTGAAGATCGTCTAAACTCTTCTTCATTTGTCAAGTTACATTTCAGGCTGTTCAGATAATTATCATGTATGCACCAGATACAATACTAAGAAGGAATGGGTTTGATTTATTTAAAAAGGTGAGTTTCTTAAGTTATGTCTGCTGTCTCTCAAAGCTAAGTTCAACAATTTAATGTTTTTTACACGATGCTATTTTTCTATGAGGATATCAACTGATTTAAATCTAACTACGATAACCAGTTACTTGCTGATATTCCATATTCTCAAAGGTTCGACATGTTAAGAGCTCTGATTGTGAATAGTAACTCTCCCTCTATGGTAAACCTAATCAAGCCTCCTTTTTCAGTTGAATGTTAATAAGTATCCAGGTTCGAGCAACATCTCTGACCATATGGTTAAAACCTTAAACAGGTTGCACTTCTTTTAGATCTTGTCAAAGGAGAAATGCACGCGGAGCTTTTCCGGAAAATAGCAACTGATATTCGGCAAATCAATACTGAAGCACATCCAAAACCATCATTTTGGACTTCAAGTATCCTAGAATTGGTGGAGCAGGTTTTGAGGCCTCCGAAAGGAGGGCCTCCAGTGCTTCCAGAACAGAGTGATGCGGTATTTAAACCAACTATATGACAAAACTTTCTTGCTCTTTCATATTAATTTCGAACTTTCTTGCTCTTTCATATTATTTTCGCTTTACCTGCCCCATTTCACTTCTAAAGCCATATCTCCCATGATTTGTTATCATTTTTACTATTTCTCGCCCTTGTTCATCAATTCTTCCTATCGTATGCCTCTATCATTGATGCAACTCTTTAAATCTGAGTTTTAATGGATAGCAATGTCCATGCTTAGGGATTTCGTATATTACAGACAAGGTCTTTACAATGCAAATCAATACATTGAAAATGCATATGTGCTTTACATCCTATCTTTCATGAACCAGTAGATAATAAAAGGGAGCTTGCTGAAGGGTGTCAAGTAATTGAGTTCTGGGCTAAAAATTACAAATGATTAGTTTGGCTTTCTTCTTCTATGTTATTTAAGAACTTTTCATGTGGTACAGGTTCTTTCGGCTCTCAATCTATACCGATATGTGCTGATAACGGAGGCAACAGGTATCACTGCTGAATGTTATTAGTGCCTTTTGGTCTTGGCAGTTTGCATATGAGTTGCTATTAAATAAATTCAGAATTTGTCCCTTCATAGAAAGGGCTGGCCAAACTGAAACTGCTTGAACTTATTGATGATTGTGAATTGTTATCAAAATCCATGGAACAGGAAACACAAACTATACAGGAGTTTTGTTGAAGAGCAATTTGCAGAAGTCCTATATCGAATGGCTTCTACCTCTCCGAACGCTAGTGACGGGGATAATGTCGGAGAACAAAACCGACTATGATCAAATTACAGTGGACATAGAGTGTGCCTTAAACCCAGTAGAGCTCGTATTGTATCGTTGCATCGAGCTCGTTGAAGAGAAGTTGAGATGAATGTTAAAAACTGCTGGAGACTGTTGGGAGAGATGGTGACCAAAAAAGTCTTCATTTCTTCTACACAAGATGCTTCATGTTTCCAGTAAAAAATGGAAATTTGCCAAGAGTCATAATTTCTACATAAGTTATTTCATGGTAATTGAGTCAAGATGAAAACAAAGGACAGTCACTTGGAAAGTCCATTTCCCAGTTTTGAATCACGTTGCCATTATATTTATATTTATTCTTCACGTTCTTGAATTGACTTAAAGTGAGAAACTGGAATCTGAGATGCTAGCTGTTAAGAATATGAATATGTTTATGTTAAATGATAATTTTAGATTAGATCAAAATAAAATATTCTAGGTTTGAATGCAAGGTTGCTTTGGTGTACATTTTAGTTTTATACTTAATTTTAGTATCTTTATCTTAATTTTAACATAACACTTAATTCAATAAATTTTTTTACAAGTGTAGCAAAAAATTAGTAAAAGTTTTCACTGGGTAAGAAATTTATAGTAATTTTACAAATAGAGGTCAAAATGATTACTTTCAAAATCATAAGGGCTAGAATCTAACCCTTCGAAAAAATCAAAATAAACCAAATTGAAAGTAGAGGGCCAAAGAACTAGTATTTAAACCAATATTTTACATTTAAATAGATTTTATATAAACTAAATTGAAAGTAGAGGACCAAAGAACTAGTATTTAAATCAATATTTTACATTTAAATACATTTTATTTAACATATAATGCCCCCATGTTAAAGAGCATGTTTGAGAGATTATGAAATGGTTAAAAATCACTTGTCATTTTTAAAATTACTCAAAAATAAGTTTTTAAACATTAAAAACTAATTTTGATGATATAAAAATTTCATTTAAATGTGTAAAATTAAATATGATTAAAGTGGTATTTCAGAATGATTCTAAATAGTGATTTTAACAATTTCAAAATCACTTCAAAACATGCACCACCAAATCAAACTCTATCGGCAACTTCAACCCTTATTATTCTAATCAAATTGAACAAATGCTATGAATTAAGGCATTTTTGTGTCGTCATAATGAGTGAGAATGCACTAAAAGAAGGTAGGCGCAGTAAAGTGGAAATGCCCAAAATATTCTTTTTATAACAAAGTCATAACAAACAAATTCAGTGACTATGTACCTATAATAAACACTACAACGAATGAATCAAACCTACACCATTCTAGAAGGATTCATCAAACGGCCTTCAAAAAAAAATTGTAGAACATAGGAATTAACAAATGCTAATATAACAGATCTGGTTGGGCCTTCTACGAGACAGCAAACTTTTTTGCCATCACCAAATTGTAGAGTCATTGGAGCTCATGACCTTACTACCTGTGACTTCCAGCTTTAAATCAACAGAATCCTTCAACCATGTCATCATATTAGAGAGCGAGAGAGAAATCAATGTATTTTCAACTTAGTCAATCCTCTGAAGGTGTCATATTTAAATCTGGTAAAAGAAAGACACATTCTTCTTCGGTTGATTTGCTGTTCTTCTGTGATTGAGCCTCGAAAGAACCTGATCCTTTGAATGGAATTGTTTCAATGTTAGAGCTTTCCCTTTGATGGGTTAGTGTGGATGAAGATAACTCCGGCATTATATTGGAGTTTGTACTGAATTTCTCTGTGCATTTTAAGTTGAAATCCACCTGCATAAAGTAGGATTTATTGTTCTCAGAAGCCTAGTGGTAAGCAAGGAAGAGAATATACGTTGTGAAATGTCAACATCTTTGAAACTCTTTATCTATCTATCTTTATATAACTTTACAAAGGCAAAAAGACAGTAGCTCAGATGTTCAATTTAGAAAAAAGAAAGCAGATATGTTGAAGATAAAAAGTCAGAATTACCTTCATTTTCTTCAAACTTTCATTCTTGGATCTTTGTTCTTCGAAGTTTGCCCGTAGTGTGGCCAGTTCCTGTTCGAAAAGTAAGTTAGGTCATTGCAACAGCCCCTAGTTTGTCTTAGATTGGAATATATATATATATATATATATATATATATATATATATATATAAAGAAGTTTAAAAGACAAAAATATATAAAAGAAATTATAAGTTTGAATTATACGAATACATGAAGTATGATTGAAATAAATAAATAAATAAGAAATTCAAAGAGGATAACAAAAGAAGATCATACCATTTTAAGATGAAGTTTCTCCTTCAAAAGCATGCTTTCCTCTTCCTTAAGTTCAGCAAATGTCTGGGAAACAAACAAACAAGAGAATACGTTATCAAATATAAGCATAAAATAAGCGTCGTTACTGTCTTAGATATACAGTTGGTTGTTGAACCATTCATTCATCAAGAACAATGCAAGCCAACAACTCAATTAAAGTCAGCAACAAACAAATACTTGGCTTATACGGCCAAACCCCAACAAATCCATAATTGATTTTTCCTAAAAGAAATTACCTTCTTTCGTCTTAACCTCTTTGTAGCATTAGCAGCCACCGACTCATTTGCAGCAACACCCTGAAAAACAAATCCCAAACATATTGATAAGAATCAATATTATTAGAAAACTAACATCAAGTTTATCAATATCACCAAACAATTGGGGCATCAGGTTTAAATCAAGTCTAAACCCATTAACTAGAATCAATATTAAAAAACAACTAACACAAACTTTAAAATCAACCCCAATTTACAAACCCATTAATAAGAATCAATATCACAAAACAGTTAACACATTGTTCAAATCAACTCCAGTTATCAAACCCATTACGAAGAATCAAAATTATAAAACAATTATCACAGAGTTCAAATCACTACTAGTACAAGAAAAAAATAGAAGAAAAACAAACACACATACACACAATTTGGAACAATGACAGGCCCATTTCTCTGTGTTGTGCGGCTATTTGGGGCTTGTAATGGAATGAGTTTGGATTGTAATGTAGTCCAAAATTCATGTTTGGGCCCAATTTACGATATTATACTCATTCCGCTCTGACAGTTTTTAACTAAACCTTCCTTCTATCGTTTTCATGTTTCCCCAATGTTCTGCCTTTGATACTTCACACAATTCAATACTGTTTTGATTCCTAGTAATCTAACTACATCCTTAGTCTTCCAAACAGTTCTTTAGGGACGTTTGGTCTTTTCTCTTCCCTTCAAAGTCTAGATGCTGAATTAAGTTTCCAAAAGCTTCAAATTAACCCCGAGTCGTCATAATGTAATTCCACTCCTCCCACAGGGAAACAAATATGACCCCAAATTCGCATTTACCAGAATCGCACGCCACATCATGAGTTCCACGTGGTCACTTTAAGATTGCGACCACACCCGAACCATTCTTGCTTTCACACCTCGCGTGACTCGGTCACGTGGATCTTCCTTTTCCTCCTCTCAGCCCAACAACTTATATAACAATTCTATATATATTCCCAAACTATTCTCAAGATCCAAATTCAAATCCGTTATCGTATATTTTTGTTATTCTACTTCAATCCATTAATCGTAAACAATGGGGTAGTTTCCATTTTTAATTTAAAAGAATAAAATTTAAAATTTAAAAATATTTTTAAAAGAGAGAGAGGGAACAAACACAGGAAGCAACCGTGTACCATCGCCACACCTGATAATTACTCCATCCCCAAATAACAAGTCTGCATCAAACCTAACGCAGACCTATCTTTCTCTTGCGAGCGTTTCTTCTCTTACCTGATCCGATTACGGCCCTCACTTTGAAGCGTCGTAGACGGTCGTATCTAACCGGTGGTTCGACCAGACCGGCTGAGAATTCGTAGATGTGACCAGAATATCCTCGGGGTTGGTGATGAGTCTTTTACGCGTCGAGGGTCAATACGGTCAAAAAGAGGGGAAAAAGAAAGGACAATGGCTGTAGGGAAGTTTCGAGGCGCTTGCTATGGTCCCTGCGTAGACCGTCGGCGATGGAAGAGAGATTATATATTGGAAAAATCTCGTGCGTGACGAAACAGCGACTCGATATACGATTTGGAAAGGTTTGGAATCTAGCGAGGGATTTGAAGGGCGTTTTGGTCAATTTGAAGAAATAAGGGATTTCGAATCGACAGACGGAGCTGAAAAGAGGCGAGAAGAAAACGCGAAGTATTTTCAACCAGCGTTCATCCGCTGACCTTCTTCTTCATTTGAAACATGAGAGTTTATTATGGATTTATTGAATTAAAGAGCAGTTTCTCCATGGTGATTTTTTGAGGATTGTCCGCCATTGATGGAGAGAACTGGAAACTGTTTGGTGAAGTACAAAGCGGTTATGGAATTGAGAGATTCGCAGGTGTGTGGTTCTGAGAGAGAAACTTAGTTTCGGTAAACTGATGAAGAGGAAATCAGGAGAGATTTCACGATACGGAATCAGATTCTTGGAAAAACAAATGGAGAAAACGTTAACGATACAATACACGAGGCTTCTCCGATATAAGAATGTTTTCATCTGAGAATCCACGCCGCCTCCGGCCGCCTAAAATCCGCAGCCGACACCACCGCCGAGAAAAAAACGCAATTAAGAACGGCAGCGTTAAGATTTGAAAACTCGTATCAAAATACAAAAAAATAAAAATAGAAAAGACAAAAATCAGAAAGATCGGAAAGGCAGAGCATACAGAGCCGAGAAAAGAGACGAAACTACAAAAATCCAAAACAGACGGCATAACGGAGAATGGAGAGAAAGAGCCAAGAACCTTAAATCTGGAAGCAGCATGGGAGAGAGTAGCGGGACGGCTCGACTCCTCATAACCGTCAAGCGTAGCGGAAGGAGAAGCTCCACCGCTCCATGAAAGCGGCGTCGTAGGACTACATCTAGTGGAGTCAACATCCTTACTATTCCGGTGCAAGACAACATCGGCACATCTGACAGCCACCGTAGCCATAGTTGGCGCGGCTGCCGTAGAAATCCTAGACCTGGGTTGCCTAATCCCCCAAGTAAACGGCAGCGTCATAGAAAGAGAAGATTTGGAAGACAATACAGCCTGCGACTGCTTCAACCTGAACAATAACTCCGCAACGACAGTGTCGTCGGCCATGGCAGCCGTAAGCCATTGGTCGTCCTTGACCATCATGGGCGGAGAGAAAAAAGGGAAATGGGGGAAGAAAAAGAGAAGAGGGTGGCGGAGAGAGTAAAGGAGAGTATAAATATTGGGGGAGAGAATGAAGAAAGATAGATAAAAAAAATAAAAAAAATAAAAATAAAAATAAAAAGAGAAGGAAAGAGAAAGAGAGTGGGGTTTGCTTTGTGGTGGTTGTTCAGGTTTCCCTTCTTTGTTCCACTTCCTTGTCAGCTTCGGCGTGGGCCTTCCACTCTCACTCTTTTTTTTCTTTTTTTCTTTTTTAATTTCTATTTTCTCACCTTTTCTTTTTTAAAAAAAAAAAATTTTTATTAGCTCTTAGATATGTGGGGCCCTTAGACGTAAAAAGTGACAGCTTCCATTCCTGCTTCGGGTTTTTTTCCGGTAAACCCGGACCCTGATTTCCCATTTCTCTCTCTCTCTTCTCTCCCGTCAACTACTCGGGTCGGGTCGGGCTTTATTTTCGAAAATAAATAATACAATACTTAAAATGTTGGTTAAAATGGCCCCAGTAAAATTATAATAATATCATGGTTTTGTAAAATATTCAAAAAAAAAAATATTGTGTTTTTAAAATATTGTAAATTTTATGGAAAATTGTGAGAAGTAACCCTCGACCTCTTTTTTTCATTTTTTTTTATTTTTTTATTTTTTTGTTGAGGGTTCAACCTTCGACCTCTTTTTTTTTTTCTTCCTCTTCTTCCAACTCTCGATCTCTAATATATATATATATAATATTTTTAATAAATAAAAAGTATACTTTAATAATAATATTTTAACTAACATTTTTTTAAAAGTCGTTATAGTTTTTAATAACAAAAAATATATATTTTATCACTAACCAACCAATAGTTTCGAAAAAGAATTATCCAAGCTAATATAAAAAAAGGAAAAATAATCATAAAATGTCACTAAAATTATTGTTCATAATAAAAAAATAATAAAATATAAAATTAAAAAGTCAATATTAATACAAAAATTTATTATTTTTCTTTCACTAAAACTAATAATAATAAAAAAAAATCAATGTGTCCCACAAGGTAGACATGGCCAATTTCGAGCTGATTGGCGTCGTCAACTTTGAACTCTAGGTTGCTCTGATTGTGCTGGTGGATCTAGTTGGTGCTAGTGGATCTAGTTGATCTGGTAGCTCTCTGTAGGCACTTCATAGTATAGATATTCATTATGCTCTCCACGATCACGCCCATGTTTATGCATGTATAAAGAAGATGGGTTGGCCTCTGAATCATAATATCCTAAACCAAAGGTTGGTTGCATCATCGAACTAACATAACCAGTTTGGCTTTGCGTCTGCGTCATAGGAGGCAATTCTTCCACATTATGGTCAACTGCATCAAACTCATCTTCTTCTGCTCGAGCACGTCCCTTATGCCTAGGAACTGGTGGAGGTGCAATAGGTATATCGTACATGTAGTGTAATTTCTCCATGTAACTCGCATTATTACTGCATATAGTAAATACCTTATCTGGATCATTTGCAACATCACGAAGACTACTATTGCTTGATCTCTATGAATTACAAAACAATTAGATAATATTTCAAATAAATTTAAATTAAAAATAATTAGACAATATTTGATTATATACCAAATGACCTAAAGCCGCTCCCGAACGAGTAATGTAGTGTCTCGTAATATTATTATACCAAAAGATGTAATCTTGAGTTGCATCCTTATCGAATTACCCAATTGAAACGCCATTATAATAAACCCTCTACGATAGTGCTATCGCACATAAATGTGCAATTTTTTCAGACAAATCTACAGTTCTCAAGTCAATGTTCAATATTGCACTCTGACGGGACATCTATTAAATGCTTCACTACAAGGACCAAATGCCCAAAATACAGAAGAGGGTGGGGTTTGTATACTTAACCATATACAACCACCTGGGCAACAGTTTGTATGATTCATCCAAATCACCAAACACTTTAGCCGACGCCTTTCGTTTACCCTGCCAATCACCAAACACTCTAGCCAACGCCTTTCGTTTACCCTACCACACCCTATGGTAAGAAACATAGTATCTAAATTTTGCTTTGATGTCGGATTGTAGTTGTGTCACACTCATGGACGGTTTTTCCCTCACAACTTCACAAAACTCTAGTGCAATCATTGAAGAATCTATTTGCACATGATTTTGGCTAAGCTCTGAGTAAAAACATGTATGTTGCTCAACATACTTAGTAATCTCAAACAAATTATGAGATTTTTTCTTCGTTGCACGAAGGCGCCATCTGCAACCATCCTCCCATTTCTTATACCGAATTGCCCAAATATTCGGTGTTGATTCACGACCTCGTATGGTGCATGACGCTTGATAGCAAAACACTTGACCAAATTTTGTAACATTTCTTTGTCTTGAAAAATCGTACCCTTATACAATTGGGTATTGTCAACGAGTGGCTACAATTGGGTCATGTTCTCTAACGCTATCTATTGTATTCATGTCAAGATCAGCAAATGTATCTGACGCATATCATGTTGACAACCATTAAAATCCAATTCCTCAAACTCATCATCTGTTTTTTGTTCTAAAATCCCTATATTGATTACCAGCCACCATATCTTCATCGTCGTAGGCTGGTACAACTGATTCGGGATTAGGATCAATACATTGATTCGGGTCTTCAAACTGACTAAACGACTGTGCATTCAAGTTTACATCCAAGCCTATCCTACTCACATTAACATATAAATGCACTAAGTTCGGGAGCGGTATTTCAATTGAAAACAGATTCATCGCTTGTTCATTATGAATGAGGAATGACATATAGATCGTGTTATACTTTACAGATCCTAATGGTGTTAGTTGGATGTCTGTATATTATTTCTAACTGATTTGATCTCATATCTACACCAAGTGACATCCTAATCACTCCAACAAATGGTTCAAAAACAAGTTCACTGTTCACATTTATGCTAAAACCCCCACATGTCGATTGGTCATATTCAACTCCATCACTAAATGTTTGACTAAAACTCTAATATTAAAAAAATTTAGTAATATTTAAAATGCAAAGAAAATAAAAACTTGTACTAAAAAATTTACTTGTAATAATAAATTTAAACCCTACAAACTCTAATACTAAAACAATCTAATACTAATTTATTTTTTAAGAAAATTCTAAACAAGTCCTAAACTTTTTCAATTAAAAAACTAATACTAAAAAGCTAATATTATTTTTAAAAAAATTCTAAAACTAATATTATTTTTTTAAAAACAAAATTAATATTATTTTTTAAAAAATTAATATTATTTTTTTTAAAAGAAATTCTTAAGCTAAATTTTTTTTCAAGAAAACCCTAAACAAAGCCTAAATTTCTTCAATTAAAAAACGGATACTAAAAAACTAATATTAGTTAAAAAAAATTCTATAACTAAAATTTTTAGTTTTTTAATTTTTTTTTCAATTGAGAAACTAATATTATTTTAAAAAAAAAAAAACAGAACTTTTATTTAAATATTGTATTTTTTCAATTAAAAAACTACAGTAAAAAAATCAAATATTATTAAAAAAAAAAACAAACATTTATACCAAACTTTTTGTATTAAAAAATTATAAATATAAAATGCAAAGAAAACACAAATTAAAAAAATATTATATTGAAATTTTCAACATGGTAGATCTAATATAATATTAACATGGTAGATTTAATATAATATTAACATGATAGATCTAATATAATATAAAAAAGAACATTAAACTATAGAAAAAACTAAAAACATCAATATATAAATATTATTGAATTCAAAATAGTATGTCTAGCATAATATGAATATCAGAAAATGGAATGGAAACTCACAAATTCAGTAACAGTCCTCCTTATTTTTTTCCTCAAAGTGACAACAATTGATCTTTTTTTGTTACTTGTTGTCTGATCAGCAATAAAAACTACGAAAAAATAGAATAATATGAGAATATGGATTTATAATTTATTTTTTCTTAAAAAAAAATAATAAAATTGACAAATAAAAAATGTATGTTGTTTGCTTTCCAAATAGCAACAAATACGGTAAAAAGAAATAAAATAGTATGAGAATAGAGAAAAAATTTATATTATTTAAAAAAATATGTTTATTATAATAGATCAAATTTACAAATCTCATATATTTGCAGAAAATAGAGATTCAGATGGATCAAATTTGGAGAATATGGAGAATATGGATCAAATTCGGATGGAGAAAGTACGAAGGAAAATTTGGAGAAAATAGGGGAGAAGTTTTCAATAAGCCAAGCGATTCATGCAAATGGAAAGAGGAAGAAGAAGCGGGATCATAAGACAATGGAATCGGAAGAAGGATGGGAGGAGAACAACCATACTTTTCTAAATATTTTTCAAACAACCATATTTTCCCAATTATTTTCCTCAAATACAATATTAAAATAAAAGATCTCTATACCTTCTCTTGCTTCTATTTTAGTCTTGTAATTTCTTAAAATTATTTTTTATGAAAATTGATTAAATAATAATTTGGATGCAAGAAAATAAAATGTGTATATGTTTTAAGATATATAGAAAAATGTCATAGATAACGAGAAATTTTTTATAATATACTAGTATTTGAGACTAAATTTAAGGTTTATTGAAAATTAATATTTAACAATTGAAAGTATAGAAAATAAAATTAAACAAACTTTAAAGTATAGGAATCAAAATAATATTTTAACCTAAAATGTTGGATGGATATGTTAGTATTAATCATACTATTGAATTTTCTATGGCATTTTTGCATTTTGTTGAGTTCGGCATCGTTTCATTATACGTGTAAAATATTCACAAAACTTAAAAGAGTAAGTAACATAATATCACTAATGTAAATATTATATAAATAATAAATATGTTAATTTGTTTTTTTTAATAAATTAATTTGTTTAGAATATGTGAAATACTTATTTATCGATTTTTTATAATTTTTCTAAATATTCATTGACATCTTTTTTTTTTTTTTTTTTGTTATTTTCATAAAATTGAAACATTGACATTTTCATTAACATCAATATTTTAAACTTTATTCTTGGTTTTAGTTGGTTTTCAAGGGATGTTTTTAAGAATCTTATAAAACCAAACAAATTTTAATTATATAATGAGGTGAATCAATGTTTTATTATATGGTCAAAGGAGTTCCATGGATAACAAGAAATAAGTAATATAATGTCACTAATGTAAATATAATACAAATACTGAACATGTTAACTTGTTAAAAAAAACGTAAAATATTTATTTATTAATTAAATATCTTTTTAAAATTTCTGTTTTTATAACTTTTTAGAAATATTTAATGACATCGACATATCATCATTGTTTCCGTAAAATTAAAAGTTAAAATTTGTGTTGATGATATTAATATTTGAAACTTGATTTTTTATTTTTTCATACATTGAATTTTGGTTTTAATTCGCAAAATGAACCAACTTATTTATTAATATTACAAAATAGCAAAAGTTGATAAACAATGATAGATGATAGTTTAAAGTTATTTATATTGAAAATATTTTAAATAATTTTACCACCTAGAGATGTGAATGACAATATGGAAGAAAAGTTGATTTTAAGAGATGTTTTTGATAAATATGATAAAATCAAACAAAATTTAAAATGTGTTTTGAATTAATAAATAAACAATTGTTACATAGATTGTATTGATATTTTATTATTATTGCTATTTTTTATTTTTATGTTTGATCGATTTTTTTCAACATAAACAAAATATTATTCTCACCTTTTATGTCGACATTAATAGAAATTTAGAAGTACAATATATATTTTTATTTTTATCATTTTCAAAGCCAAACAAAAATGATGATCCAATTTGAAGGTGGGCCAACCATTTTTTTGATTTTTTTTTAAAATATAATCTTTGAAAAAAAAAAATCTATAAAAGTCTTATAAGTTAGAGTAGATATTAATATCTAAGATTTGGACTTACTTTTGTACCGTCACAACGTTTTCAAAACTAAAAATAGTTTTGATTTAGTTTTATTTGGTTTCTTTTAGATTTTAAAAGTAACATATTTTGTCCTAAGGTTCGTATTTTGTTTTTAATTGTTCCTAAAGTTTTAAAATGATTTTTAATTGATAATAAAATATAAAACATGAAAAACTAAAATCTTTAGAAAAATAAATATAGATAAAATTTAATGTCATCGTCCCATTAAATCATCATTTTTCTTTATTGATTACTTAGAAAACAATGTCAAACTTCACGGACCAATATATTTCTTTAGAAACGTTAAAGATTATAAAAACAAACGAAATTCAAATCCAAGAAGCCAACAGTGCAACCAATCTATCAATTTTCGAGATCAATAATAAATATTCTATTGATTAAATATCCTATCAACACTATTTTTGTTTTATTTGGTTAAAATTGATGCTTTTTTTAATATATATATATATATATATATATATGTTACATAACTAATTACAAGAGTGAGTGAATGTTCAAATATACAGTGTCTTAAAAGTAAGACTATCTTAACTGCTCTAAATTATTAAATTAGGCTTGTGTTCTTAGAAATTAACTTTAATTTACGAAGCTGTAACTTATAAATATGGTATAAATTTCTTTTTTAACATTTGTGATTGTCTAGACCAACTTACTCACACTTCGATTAGTCTCACGAGACATCCTGTTTGCTCCTACAATATTTAGATGTCAAAAAATTTGTAGGACATTAAATCATAGGTAGGCAACCACTATAAATTGATTCTATGTTCCAAATTACTAGGATAACCCATGGTAATTTTCAAATAGAGTAAATTTGACTCCATCTGGTTTGTTTCGCTTTATATAGGTATGTATGAATATGACCCTTACCTCATTGATGGTCAAAACTAATGTCAAGCTAACACGTATGATATAACCAACCCATGGGTGGAATCATCATAACTAACCAAAGTCAAAACTAATAAATTTTGTGCTAACTCAATTGTTTTAGTGAATCTTAAATTAATTTAAAATGATTATAAAAAGAAATTATAAATTTAATTTTAAGCAATGAAAAATAGTGAATCATAATTAATTATAATTTTTTAAAATTAATTAATAAACATTAACACTGACGACAAAAAATAAATATTTAATTAAAAAATTTGAGATTAAAAATATAAATCTTAAATCATGAGAACCAAATTGGAAAAAAAAAAAAAAAAAACTCAAATATCAAACATAAAATTGTAATAATTTGAAAGAGACTAAGTTGAAACCAGATTCAAAATATAATTTAAAATCTAAAGATTAAATTTATAATATAGAGTCAAAATGAAACTAAACAAATGCATAAAGACTTAAAAAATATTTCTTACATAAAGAATATATCAAATACTAATCTCAATGTAGTAAAAGAACTAAATTATTAAATTAAATCCTTTTTACAAATTTTTACATTTACACAAATATTTGTCAACATCGATATTCTACAAATAGTAATGTTAAGAAAAAAAAAAAAAAACTCAATCAATTCAATCCAATCCAACTCAGCCGACAACACTCTTCAAAATGAAGGTGATGCTAATTATCACGACAACTACAAAAATGAAAGTTGGAATTTTCAATCTGTAGAAATTAAAGTTATGTGAATCATTATCAACGTAACTGTAAAATTTAAATTTTGATATAGTGTGTCATCTATATTTTAGTCTAAACTCCATCAAACCAACGTACGGACGTTGTGTTGCACATATCATCAAAGCCATCCAATAGTTAACTGCCACGTTTTCGGGTAGGAAGAGACGCATGTCAGCTTGCGTATTTGAAAAATTAATTGGCCAATCACCAGTTCCCTTTTAGGAATCAGCCTAACAATTGGACAAAAGCACCGAACAAACAACGTAATTTCAATTCTTCCCCAAAATTCTTCCAAATTAATTTATTTGTCAAATATTTCCACTTTTATCCCCTAAAAAGTCTCTCTTAATTGTTGGGTGAAAATTAAAAGGTTTGAACCATTAAAATTACACATTTACTCTTATTTCTTTACGTCGAGATATTCCAAATTTTAATAAGATTTTATCGCCTAAAAAAAGGAATAATATATATATATATATATATATATATATATATATATATATATATATATATATATATATATATATATATTTTTAAATACACTTCAAAATGTTATACTTTTAATTATTTTTTAATACATTTTTATTAAAAAGACCATAGAAGCAAATGTCTAACTATACTTTTAATTATTTTTTAATACATTTTTATTAAAAACACCATAGAAGCAAATGTCTAACTTGGCTAAATTGGATATTGAACGAGGATAAAAGAATAACCATATGCCATCTTGTGCATCCCTTTTAAGTTTTGAGTTTGATTTCAATTTAGTTATTAGGTTTCAAAATGTTACTTTGAGTTTTGGTTTAATTTGGTTCATTAGTTTCAATATTTACACTTTTAACTTTGATTTTTCACTAAATACTTACTTTCTGTCTTTAATGTTAATTAATAGACAATAACGCCAGATAGTGAAAGTAAGTATTAATTGAATATCAAGTTTAAAAGTGTGAATCTTGTAATTTAGAAACCAAATTGAAAATTTGAAATAAAACTCATACCTTAAGAAAATATTTTGAAACATGAGACTAAATTTAAATTAAACTCAAAACTTAAGAACTAAAATGTGTAACATTTTGAAATTTATAGACTATATAGAAACTAGACTCAAAATCAAACCAAAATTATATTTTTCACAAGATTTTATTATGTTTAATATAAATATATTTAGGCCCCCTTTCTTTTTGTCGCACGCATGGCAAGAATTTAGTGATTTGAATATTTTTTACGATTATCAATAAATTATGTATAGTTAAAAAAGAGAAGGAGAATTCAAATAATTATTAAAATATTGAAATTCACATGTGATATTAGAGTGGGTAAGGTTGAAGATGTCATTCTCATCTTCAATTTGTGGACAATTTTATCCTCTACCGACTTCATTTGTCAATTTTTAAAATTGGTTCAGTTAATAAAATTTCGATAATGATCCAAGACTATGAGTGTGTTTTTTAATAGACTTTTAAGTGTTTAATTTAAAAAATAAGTCATTTTAGAAAAAATTGAGGTATTTACCAACCACTTAAAATAGATCTTGAAATATATTTTAAACAATTTTTTTTATTAAAGGAGTTTAAATAAAAGTGAACTTTTTGAAATACTTTTTTCTCTAATCAATCCAAATAAGCACTACGTACCCGACAAAATTCTCCTTCCTAATTATTTACTTCTTTTTATAATAATTTCATATTAATAATTGTTTAAAATAATATAATTTTTGTTAAAATATCATTTTGGCCCTGTATTTTTAAATTCATTCTATTTTAGTTTTTATATTAAAAAATACATTATATTTTAGTTTTTATATTCTTATATCTCCAGTTTTAGTCTCTGTATTTTCAAAAAATCTTAAATTTAGTCTTTACGGTTTGTTTATTATTGTCTTTTTAAAATCAAAATTGTTTATTATAAGCATTTTAAAAGAAGGGACAGTTGCAAACATAACTATCAAACTAAAATATTTACAAATATAACACAATGCAGATTCTAGCAAAATTTAGACTCTGCTTTCGAAGTGATAGACCATATCACTAGTAGAGTCTATTAGTAATAGACCATATCAATAATAAGAGCTATCAATGATAGACCATATTGTTGATAAGAGTTTATGAATGATAGGGTCTATCATTGATATATTTTCATATATTTGCAATTTTTAAAAAATGTTATACGCTTAATTATTTTCCCTAGAGTGCTACCCAACACAATTACCATTAAAAAAATCCATTAACGTATTATATTATATATTTGTAGAAAATTATTATCATTATTTAGCTAATTTTGATAAAAACTAAATTGGAGGATTAAACTTGAGATTTATTAAAAATGTATAGATTAAAATTAAATAAATTTAAAGTTCAAAGACTAAAATAGTATTTTAATTACGATGGAGTGATTTACCTGAAAAACATAAGATAACTTTTCAGATAAAGAAAGAAATTTAAAGTTGTATTAAAATAGCATAATCAAGATTCAAGTCGTATTCAAATATAATACAAAGAAAATGTAAATGAAAAAAAAAAAAACTATGATTTTTTTTTTATCAAAAGGAATATTAAATTTGTATCAAATGAAATTTCATTTTTTTCCCCTCTTCTCGAGATAATGAAATAGAAAAAATTACAGTTGTGAATAAATAATTTATACATGTTTTTTTTTTTTTATCGAGAATATTAATAAAATATTTGTATTAATATTCTATGAAGTATTCTCTCTCCATTGCTGTATGCAATTTTGTTGGTCACGGGCATCGGACCGAGACATTTATGAGGATATCAATATTCGCAGCAACTAATATCGTAATATTTAATTCAATTGAATTGATTGCACAATTAAAATTACATAATACCGTTTTAATGCATTTAATTCTTTTTCCTTTTTTTTTTTTTTGTCNACATTTATGAGGATATCAATATTCGCAGCAACTAATATCGTAATATTTAATTCAATTGAATTGATTGCACAATTAAAATTACATAATACCGTTTTAATGCATTTAATTTTTTTTTCTTTTTTTTTTTTTTGTCTGTTCGATTTTTAATCTAAGGTGTTAATATAACTGATTAACTTTTCTAGTGTATTTTCTTGTGCAAAAATATTAGTTTTGACTTCTATTTTATTTTAGTCATTATCAATTATTTATAAATTTTGTACATGAAAGGCGGAATATAATTTCATAATTTATGAAGTAAATATTAAAAAAAAAAAAAAAAAACTAACTACGGTGACTAATTGTAGGAACTAAAATTTGGCATTTACAGTGAATGGAGCAAAATGGAAGACAATGTAAGGTACGTCCACTAAAATAATATGTTCACCATTTTTTTAGTAATTTTCTTTTTTTTTTTTTGTTATGTAATTTGAGTCATGTTTGTCTAACTATCTATACACAACTCACACAATCATGCAATATGGTCAATGTTCTAGATGTGTGGAGGCAATTTGTGATGACCTTCGTAGTCTTACTTCACTTCATATTCATCATGTTGTGGTCATGTCAGACGGTGTGGAGGTAGTTAATTTGATTAATGATGTCTTAGTTGATCTTATGAAAGTTTATTTATTTATTGAGGAGGTGATGATAGTTGCACCTGAGATAATCAACGTTTTCTTAGGTGTTAGAAGAACAAACTTCTTCTCCTTTCTAGACTCATATGCTATTTTGTAGTAGTTTGTTTTAATGATAGTTTCCTTTATTTATATATATATATATATATATATATTTATTTCATAAGCTTCACATCATTCTTAATGGCTTCTTTTTCAATCACCAACTTTATTTTCTAAACAACGCTTGATTGAACAATTTAGTTTTTCTAAATTGTCATGGAATCTTTTCTTTTTTTTTTTTAATTTCTTTCTTTTACCGTCAACATAAACATAGCTTAATTGACGTGAATTTGTTTTACAAGAAGATTAGATTTGATCCTCACCCAACCTTTTTATAATATTAATGAAAAAAAAAACATATTTTTTCCCACTAAAATTTGCCCATTATCCTATTACACTCATATAATCATTTGAAATGGCTTGAATTAGTAACCACTTCTATAAGGATTTCTTTTTTCTCCCGCTAAAACATATAGTCTTTCCATGAATAAAGATATTTTCAAAATTGTTATTTTACAAAAAAAAAAAAAAAAAAAATAAAAAAAAAAAAAAAAAAAAAAAAAAAAACAAAAAAAAAAAAAAAAAAAATTAAAAAAAAAAAAAAAAAAAAAAAAAAAAACAAAAAAAAAAAAAAAAAAAAAAAAATAAAAAAAAAAAAAAAAAAAAAAAATTAAATAAATAAATAAATAAATAAGATTATTATACAAGGAAGACTAAGGCAGTCAACGGACATTGCGCTCTCTTTTGGCCCCAAAAGATAACTAATTCATGTACGAACTAAAATAAATCATTAATCAAAATCAATTTTGACACAACATTGAATCAATTTTCATCTTAAATTGTTAATTTTATCAAATATTTCTAATTTCATCCAATTACACACTAAATTTAGATAAATTTTGCAATTTTAACCTTAAACTTCAAAATTTATTGAGTTTCTCACTTAAAAAATAGTTTATAAAAAAATTTATTTTTTGTGTTCAATAAATTATAAAATACACACAGGATATGAAATTGATAATATTGTTGATAATTTTTTTTGGACAAAATTATTCCATTTTTAATCTGTAAATTAGTTTTTTTTTTTCTTTTTAGTGTAAAGCATTATCTTATTGAAATTAATGAGTTTATTGAAAAAAAATTTGTTCAAATTAGTGAGCAAATTGACGAAAACTGAACTAAGGGTAAAAATAGTGTCATTTATTTAAGTTTAGAGTTCAATTTAATGAAATTATAATTTATATTAATATCCAAATCATATACAACTTAACAAATTTATGGGTCAAAATAGACTTTTACCTCTTCATTTTAAATAGTGTACATATCATTAGTATCAATGACATTCTCAAAATGCATCCAACATATGCAACAGGAAAATTCATATCCAAATAAAGACAGTTACAATAAAGGGGATCCCAAAAAGAATTAACAAAGTTCAAATTAAAAAAAAAAAAACAAAGATGCAAAATGTTTTGTTGGATCTTTCAAAAAAAAAAAAAAAAAAAAAACTTTGTTGGGCTCTAGAGAAACGAATCATCGCTCTTGTGACATTAGATTACTTCTTAACATACATATCTATGTGAATTATGAGTCTAATATGATCATAAATAGTTTAATTTTGTATGAAAAATATTTGTACATATCCATTTTTGCAGTTCATCTAAGTATCTAGTTATTACATGACGATTTTTCTTTCTTAAAAAGAAAAAAAAAATGTTTTTTAGATATCTTTACCTTAGCTATTGAAGGAATACCACACAAGCATTACCCATTTTGTATAATAAATATGTTGACTTAATAGATGCTAAATTAAATGTAAAGTTAACCACATACTAGATGTAAAATTGAAAGTTATTTATTAAAAATTTTAGAGCCTAGGAACCAATTGTAAATATAACCAAAGTTTAAATGTTAAACTCGTAAACCATGTCACGATGTAAAGTGATGGAGTCCCATTTGGGTATTATATCAAGATATTCAAAATTTAAGTTGACTTTGAAGTTGATTTTATTGGGAGACTTTGACTAAATCTTAATTTGATAGTAAAGTTTCAATGTTTTTATTATTTATTTTTTTTTTTAAGATATATTCAACAACTAAACTAATATTTGAAAATTAGACAAATATCTTATGTTTTTGGAATTTTGACTAGAAAGTCAAGTATTATTTAAAGAGGTAAATATCATAACTTAAAAATTGGCAGAAAACAATTATAAATTTCCAAAAGATAAAAAACTAAAAATAAAAGCAATATCAAAACAAATAATATTTATCAAAGAACATTTGATAAATTTCGAACGAAGTTTTTGACAAATTTTAGTCAATCCTATCTTTTTCCAGGTTTAATGTTGCATTTGAGTTTTGATTTTGAGAGGTTAAAAATGATGATTGATAATCTTGACCACATTTTATATTTGATAAATCTAGAAATTTAAAATCACTTTCTAAAACACATTATTCACGCTTTTTAACAAATTAAAAAGGCAAAAGAATACATTTTCATGGAATCAAAATCCACATCTTAAACATATTTATTTTAATATTAATTTTATAAAATTTAGTTTTTATTTATTTATTTATTTATTATTATTCAACCAAATTTGATCTCCTTTTCAAATTACTTACTAAGAGATTACTTGGAAGGGAAGGAAGAATCACAAAATTAGATTAGACAAAGAGAAAGTTCCGAATACTTTGAAGGAAATTGCATTCGATGTCATTGGATGATTCAGAATCCGAAGTTGGAATATATTTTTCTACTTTCCTTCAAAACATCCTCATTAAAACCTTTTGATTAAATTACAAAATTGATCCGACTTATAATTAGTCCGGATAATTATTGTAATCGGATAAAATCTCACAAATAATCTATATGATTTGGATAAAATCTACATATTTAGATCAAATTTACCATTTAACAAAATATTTTCTCCTCACATTTTAAATCACCCATTATCAATTTCACAATATTATTTGATATATGAATATATTTAGATATTAATATTATTATTTAATTTCGATAAAAAAATATCTTTGAGATACTAATTTTAAAATTTATTAAAATTTCAATTAAATTCAACATTTAGAAGGCACAAGAACCAAAAATATTTTAACTAATAAATTTAAAGCATTCCTAATTAAGTTTTCTTTTCTTTTTTTCTTAGTACAACAATGTCTATTAGAGGTGTTAAAAAAAACAATGACCCGAAAAAACCGATCAACCCAACTCATGCGGTTTGGGTTGAGTTATAAACTCATTTGGGGTTGAATTCAAATAAATGAAAATTTTATGAATTGGGTTAGTTCATGAGCTCACCTAAAACAACCCAAACTTATTATTAGTTTTAAAATGTATATATATATATATATATATATATTTTTTTTTTTTTACTTATCATCCTAAAGGAGCTCAAAAAAGGTAGCAAGGTGGCAGATCCAATGTGTATTTCAATCAGTAGTACGGAGAAAGCCTAAGATTGAATGGAAGCCCTACCTTGACGGGCTTTTTGTCAACTTTTTTTTTTTTTTTTTTTTTTTTTTTTTTTTTTTTTNCTTGCCAAAAGGTATTTTAGTAGCAACTACTAAACCCGAGAAATACCAACATAGTTGATTTCTCATGCACTTATTGGCGGGCTGATTGAATCCCTGGCAACTGATTCGATTGAACTACCCTTTGCTTTACGTACTCGGTGAAGAGAAAAATGCAAGCTTTCTGGAATTACAGATTAACATGGTTAGGTGGGCAACCGGGCTTCCATCATTTGAACATTCCGCCGGGACTTTGCTTGGTCTTTCGTGTATTATATATAGAATCTAACCATTTCGCAGGTTAGGATTGACTTGATTATTAGGCTTGATAGCCGTAGTCTTGTTTGTCGAATTCTTTGTAATGGTCGACACAGTCCTCTTCCTAATTATATATACATATATTTGTGAGATATTTTCAAATATAGTAAAAAAAAATAAAATTATTTACAGAAATAGAAAAAAAAAAAAATTAAAATAGGGCACACGCTTTTACTTCTTCATTTTTTTTTTTTAAAAAAAATCTCAATCTACCCTCATCATTTAAACTTTGCACGTTAAATCTCAACGATTACCTCCTCGTTTAATCAACATTCTCTTCTTCATCGGCTTCTTCGTCTTCATCGATTGGTGTTTCAAGTCCGCTTCTTCTTCTTCTCCTTCTCTATCGCCGATTGATTCTTCTTTTTCTTCTTCTTCTCCATCGTCGGCTTCGAATCCTCAGCATCTTCATCGACTTCGTCGGCATCTTCATCGATTGAAACAAATCCACTTTCATCTTACTAATAGGCTGAGAGCGCGAGAGAGCAAAAGTGAGAGAGAGAGCAAGAGAGATAAGAGTGATTGTGAATGAGGAAAGAAAATGAGAGCGAGAGCGAGAGGCATGGAGAGCATAAGAGCGAAACTTCGACGCAACCAACTCTTTCGCTGCTCTGTAAGTCTATATGTCATTTCTAATCAGGTAGTTTAGGAATTGGGTGGGTACTCTGTGATAGATAAATGAGCATGCAACGGAAGTTAATTTGATCAATTTTCACATTAAGATGCTCAATTTAAAGGATTAAACATGCAATTAAGAAGAAAAACCAAAGTTTTAAGAACACTTCCCCTTGAAGCTCCAAATTCTCCTTCAATTCTTGATGAATTTCAGCACCACCCACCACAAGAGTCTTCTCTACTATTCTCTAGGCTTAGATTGGATGGTGGGATCCAAATTTGTGGTGAATTTGAGAAATAATGAAGGTTGAGAAGAAGATGAACAATGGATGTAGTTTTGCAAAATTAACCCTTAATTTCACAAAATTCTTAACCATTTTTATGTCAAAATCATCTCTATTTATTAAAGAATAATATGCAATCCAATAGCATCAAAATTTGACAACACAAAATGGTTAATTTGTTGGTTAATTATGAAGAAGACAACTAAGCTTAGTTAGTGGGAAAATCCAATCTTCAAAAAACAATTTTAAAATCAATTTTAAATGAATTTCCAAAATTGAATTAAAATTGAATTTTAATTTTAAAGATAATTAAATAATGAAATAAAAATAATTTAATATTTAATTAATTAAATATTATTTTAATATTAAATAATAAAATAATATTATTTTTTCCCACTTGTCCTGATTTTTCTAAAAAATCGATATGAATCTCTATTCATATGATTAATATTTAAATGATATTTAAATATTATAATTAACTCTATTTGTACGTTTAATTTGTAATTAAACGTCGATATATCGTATATATCTGACTTTCATTCCTTAAGCCAAGATTTGAACGGTTCAAACTTATTCACCACATTATCTAAGATTTTAGTCGATTTATGAGCTAGTAGAGGAACCTAATGGACCTATAGATCATGAGCTCCAATGATCCAAGATTAACCGGCCAAACTCTTTAACCTAGTTAACCAACATTCGTTACTAACGGGGACACTCCATTAAAGCCCATAGCTGCACTCTTCTCACTGTAGATATATTTATGTCCATTTGATATAACCGTCATCGATAAGTCAATCCTTTACAGGTTGTTCATAACTTCAACTAGGTTAAATACTGATTTACCTTTGAGTTACATCTTTTCTCTGTAAGTACCATTGTCCCTTTAATGAACAATTGATAGGATCTAATCACTAAATCCATTCCCTCTCGGGCCAATGAGAGGATGGGGCCCTTCGTTCAATTCCTGGGGACAACACTTAAGAGAACAACCTCTATTCTAACCCTAAGTTGGGTAGGAGTGAATTCCGTCTTGCAAATTCTATGTCCCCAACTATCTACCCGGTCTTGTCTCTGAAATGGGAGGAATGTTGAGCAGCGCTATTGAGTTTACTCTCACCTATGCAGATCAAGGGATAATTTTGAATAAACAGGAGTTCATAGATAGCTCAAGATTCAGATCAAGTTATTTAGGTCATCTAGAATTAATCAGTGTTAATCGTAAACGGTGTTAATACGTAACAGTGATTATTTTAGGGTTAGTCTTACACAATCTCATTATGTAAAATACCCCCGCTCGCATGTCTCTACATGAGCAAATCAGGATCACTTCATTTATGACACTTTACAACATTTGTAACAATCATGAAGCAGGTCGTATTCAATAGTGTCTCCAGGAAGAGGTACTCAACCTGATCCATGTACTATAAACTACTGAGACTACTTACTCAAACTTGATCCTGTTTATGTCTCCATATAAAGTCCAAATACTCATGATAGTAGCCAAGAGTTCGTAGTTTAATTGGATTTAGAGTTAATAAATAATTAATTCACTTCAACAACTTCATATGTACTAAAATTCACCTATTTACAAAAACTACAAGTTTTAGGACATACAACCCAACACTCTGGACATTTTAATATCAAGAAAGTGGCCAAAAAAACCATTCCTAAAACTACCTAAAGTTTTTTCATCTAATTTTTTTTTATATATCTAAATTTAGATACACAGTTATCCTCAGGTTCTTTTGCTAGTCATTCATTATTAGCTCATGTTCCACCTGTTTAAAAATTATATTAAAACAATATGTCAGATGTAAAACAAAATATCAACAAACACTATCACTGTGATAGACACTAATAAAGTACTATCTATCACTGTCAATCCTACTATTTATCATTAATAATATTACAAGCAAGCAAGAACATCTAACATCTAACATTATGAAACTTAAAATAAGAAAGACTACAATAGAGTTTTCTTTACCTATAATTGGGTTAGAGAGTGATAGAATTCTATCATTGTCTATGTCTATCCTTGATAGATAGCAATAGACTTCTATCATTGCCTATCCTCGATAGATAGCGATAGAAGTCTATCGCTATCTATGTCTATCCCTGATAGACAGTGATAAACTACTATCTATTAATGTCAATCCTTCTTTTTATTCCACAATTGATAAGATTTAAAGACATAGAAGACCAAACATAGTTTTTTTTGCTTATCATTGTGATAGAAAATGGTAGACTACTATCTATCATTGTTTATCCCTGATAGACAACGAGAGAAAAAGTGAGGAAAAGAGCGAGAGAGATAAGGGTGATTGTGAGTGAGGAAGCGAGAGCGAGAGTGAGCGATAAGAGCGAAACTTCGACGCGACTAACTCTCCCGCTCTTGCTCTTTCTTTTTCTTTCTGTTTTTCTTCAGCGCGGGTAATTAAATCAGATACAGATCGAGCCGATTTTTTGGATTATTTTTTCGGCTGTGGGTGTGTTTGGAATTTCACATTGGTTGTCGTGGGTTTGTGGTCCATGGGTAAATTTTCTATTTGTGTAAATAGTTTTTTTTTCTTTTTTTTTTTTTCTATTTATAATAATTTTTAATATTTATTTTAGTTTTATTTAATTTCATTCTTTGGTTTAGATAATTTATTCTTGAACAACTCCTAAAAATAGTATTTTTAACACTTTGAAAAGAAAATTTTCTTTATAAAATTGAAGTTGAGTTGTAAATCTTAATTCAATATATCAAAATAATTTAATCAAATTTTTACAAATTAACATTTTACTTCTTTTAAAATAAAAATTTAAATAAATGAATCGAGCAACCTAAATCAACTTAACTCAAATATTTCATGGTTGGTTGGGTTCATTTTTTAATAAGGATTATTTGGGTTAAAGAAAATTACAACCCAAACAATTGGGTTGAGTCTAAAAAATTCTTCAACCCAACCCACAGACACCCCTAATGTCGTAGTCGTTGACACACCAATTTAGCTATGCTCTTTTGGCCCTAACTAAGTTTCTTTAGTAGTAGAAATATATCCCAAATTTTGATTTACGTGTTTAGTCACTTTACTCCAATTTTTTTTTTTTTTTTAAATTAAGCAGTCATTTTACAAATTTGTGCATGTGATGTTTCTAGTTATATCATTTTTATTTTAATATTTTTGATAAAAACCTTTTAAAATAAAAAACACTCATGTGTTTGACAATTTTTATTAATGTTAAATTACTATAAATGAAGACTATAAAATATTATGAACTAATTAAAAAATCAAGATTCAAAGCTTTCACAGAATTTATGTTCTATTTGTTGGGTTTTATGCCTAAAACTCGTAGATCGTAAATATAATAATTTGACTATAATTAAATCATTAATAAAGAGTTATTGATGTGTTACTTCAATAAAAGTTATCAATTGCTTTTGTTGGTTTTGTCTTAATAACCCTAAATCTAATAAACTAACATCCTTGGTTGTTTTATGAGTCTTAAACTATATGTGGGGACATGGAGATCAATGTTCAAGATACAGTCTAAAGGTATAGGGATAAAGTTGGGTTCCTTATCTGGTGACACTATGGATACGACCCACTTTGTATTTGATACAAACGCAATGATCTAACACATTCGTGTAGGTGACATTCGAGTAGGGAGTATCCTATGCAATGAATTTACATAAGACCAGACCACGAAATAGTAATCACTAGATGTAACTCCGTTGACTAGTTAGGTTTATATTTCACTAGGATGACCTAGACAACTTAGTCTTAATTTTGAGTATATTATGAACTCTTGTCCACAAGGGATTGTCCTTTGATTTGTATGGGTGAGAGTGGTCGTTTGCCGACTCAATATGCCTACCATCTTTGAGACAAGACTAAGTGGGGAGCTGGGACATAATTATACAAGATGGAATATACTCATTCCCATTTTTAGGGTAAGTAGATAAGTGTTCCCTTAAGTGGTGTCTCTAGGACTAGAACAAAAGGCCCTACTCTCTCACTGGCCCGAGAGAGGTTTCTGTTTAATGGTTAGACCATAAACATATTGTTCATTAGAGGAGCACTGGTACTTAAAGATTTAGAAGTAACCCAGGGATAAAAAGATAATTTGACCAAAATGGTGTTAAGAACACTTGTAAAGGACTAATTTGCTATTATTAGTCTATATCCATGGATACAGAAATATATTTGTAGTGAGAGGAGTGTAGCTGTGGGTCTTTAGTGGAGTGTATACACAATTAACGAATATTGATTAATGTGGTTAATGAGTTTAGCCGGTTAATCTCATATCGCTGGAGTTTCTTATCTGTAGGTCTATAAGGTTCCACTGCTAGCTCACTGCGGACTAACAGGGATCAACTATGTTGAAAGAAAAATTTGAAATGTTCAAATTTATGAGGGAAAATATTAATTGTATTGGATACAATTAATTGCATGATTTATTATAAGTTTTATTTGAATGTGATTCAAATTATAACTTTATAATATGGAGAATTAATTTATTTTGATATGATTCAAATAATTAATTATTTATTTGGATAAAATGCATATAAATAAATAGAGGGAGAATTAATTAATTAATTAATTTGAATTGGATTCAAATAATTAATTATTTAATTTGGATGAGACCCAAATTAAAGATTCTGCAGAAAATAGATAGAGAGAATTAGTTAATTGATTTGAATTGAATTCAAGTAATTAATTATTTAATTTGGATGAGATCCAAATTAAAGATTCTGCAAAAAATAAATATTTAAATAAGATCTAAATATTTTAAACCATTTAATATGAGATATTATTTAGGTATTAAAATCTCTTATTACTCTAAAAAACTTCCTCTACTAATTCTCTCAATTTTCTTAGAAATTTTTTCTTCCTATTCTTTCAAATAATCGGTTCCCACGAATCGAATCAGAGTTATAGGGAGGAAGATAAAAAAGAACAATAGAAGGAGAAAGACTATCGGTTAGGGAAGTATAGTTTAGAAAGATTTTAAGAAAATTCTTCTTCTTCCCATCCTTTCAAAGAAGCAGTTCCCACAAACCACAGATCCGGAACATCTTTTGAAAAAGGAAGAAGAAAAGGAAGAAGAAAAGGAAGAAGGAAGAAAAGGAAGACTACAAGGAGAAGACTATCGTTTAGACAATTATAGATTGGCAAAGGTATGATGCTTAACCTTTTCTTTATTTTTTGTATTTTTAATTCTTTCAATAAAATCAAATAACGCGATCACACCTTCTGCGGGATTCAATTCCCTTCACTATTGTGTTAACCAAAGTTTTTTAATTGACAATTATTTTGTCAACTTAAATATAAACAGTTATTGATGTTTTATATGTATTTTTAAATAAATAATTACTTTTAAGCTTTAAATTAAGGTTTTATTGACAGTTTTATATCACGAGCATCAACAAAGCCTAAATTTGTAGTAGTTATAATTTAGAATAATGGTCGTCGAAGTTGGTGGAGTGGTCGTCGTAGTTGATGGAGTGGTCGTCGTTAGAGGTCGCCGAAGCTGGCCGTCAACAGTAGTGGTTAGATGTTGATGGAGTTGGCTGTCTGAGTTGAGCAACGAAGTATCGGTGGTGATGAAAGCTGAGTGCACTATTGGTAGACATGGTATAAAATGTTGGCGATATACGAAGTTAGCCTCTCAAACAATGAGTTGAGTTTAAATCTCAACTCATCTTATCTCATCTCCTTACCCCAAACACCCTTTTTATATTAGTTAATTGTAGTAGCACTTGAAGCCATGTAAAATTGAAATAAACTAAGTTGATCTTACAAAGGAGTAAAATAAAATGTAATTAAGTTCAAACTACGAGCACCAAATTCAAATTATAGAAAATATATTGAAACTTCTATTTTCAACCATCACATAAACGAGAGATTGAGTCTCAAACTTCAATCAAGGTAGAACATGTCAATTATCGCGTAACTGTAATTACTTGGACCTAATTTAAAAATACTTAAGACCTATTTGGTAGAAAATTTGAAAACAAGGGATTAAATGATAAAGAGTTGTATTTCATGTTCTCATATATGTATATGATTGGAGATTCAAAAATTAGATTCTAATTTAAACAATTATAAACTATATATTAATTGACAATAAACTAGTATTAATTTATTTGTGAACGTGTTTTATGTTAAATAAATTTTGTAAATTATTAATTTGAAATGTTATATAATTTATAGGATAAATTTTAAATTTGGTAACTATGGTTTGGAGGAAGTTAGAATTTAGGTGGTATGGTTCATAATTAGAATTTACTCCATATGGTTTGATAAAAACTTCACAAATAGTCCATATGGTATTGACTATTTATGAGGATTTAACAAACCATAGGGACTATATATGAAGTCATTTCAAGCCATTGAGACTAAATTATAACTTTTAAAACTATATGGACTAACTTCTAACTTTATTTAAACCATAAGGACCAAATTTGTAATTTAACCTAATATATAATACAGTTCGTAATACCTATTTTAATTTTTTAAAAAAAATGAATTATTTCCAAATGTTATTGACTTGATTTAACATAATTTTGTATTTTGAGTTTTAAAATTCTAATTGTGGATACAGTAAAAACATAAAAATGGTATTTTCAGAGTTTACACGGTTTAGATCACAGAATTCAGAAACAACTTTTAGAAATAAAATTCAAATTGTCTACCGAACATAACTTTAAGACTTTTTAATTTTTAATTTTTAATTTTATTTCAAAGAGCTATATGATTAGGAGGAAGAAAATTGAAATTGAAATAGTTCTTTTTTATTTTACAAATTCCTCTTGGCTTTGGACAGCTTTATTATTCTTGTCTTTATTTGTAGAGGTTCGAGAGTGTTTTTCTCTTCGTTCCCATATTCTTTTGGTTATTTGTTCATTATTTATTTTAGAATATTGTAATTCAAATAACGGAATGAGAATTTGCTTGATTGTGATTTATTCTCTCGCTTTTATTTTGAATATTCATTAATTATTCTCTTTTATCTTTGAAATCTGTGGAATAATTATTATTTTTTATAAATTAAAGAAATATTTTTTAGTTCAAAATTCTGTATAATTATTGGTAATATACATCCGAGTGATTTATGGGCCAATGAAGCCCTGGGAAAATATTGGGCTAGAAACAAAAGGATGGGCCCATGGCCCAGGTTTGCCCGAATAAAGGGGACACAGTAAGATTAAACAATAAACTAACGCCTTGACAACTTAAAAAACCTTATATAATGTAAAATTTACTAGAAATTCGTGTTTCTTTGAGATACCCACAACACAAAAATTGAGAAGAAATAAGTACAATTTTTTTTAAGAAAAATAAAACTAAAAGAATTGTAAAATTGAAGAGCAAAATGATGCACGAAACTACGAATACCGAAGAAATATAATATAATATAACATAGTATAATAAAATATAAATAAAATAAACAACAAAAGTGAAATTATAAAAATAGGAAATTTCTCCAAATTTTTCAACTTTCTTTGAGTTCTCACTAATGTGTGTCTCTACAAAATCCACCAAATATTATTATTTATAAGCAATTTGGCAATTAGGAGGTGGAATGACGTGGACACTAATGTTGAGTAATTATAAGACACATAGCCTTTGAATACTTAGTATAGTATGAACATCTAAATTAGATATTTCAATTTAGTTGGTTGTTGGTGGTTTGTCGATGAATTTTTTAAACAACATTTTAGATTATTAGGTTATTTTATTTATTTATTTATTTTTGCAGAGGTGGTATATACAAAAGTGAAACTCATTAGAGATTTACGTGGAGGGACTTCTTGTGAATAGAATTCGCAGGATCGGATTCTCAATAGAGAATTATTTATCATTTAATTTTTTTAAAAAATAAAATAATAGACAAATATCAATTTATACTCTAAACTTTGGGGTAGCATAATTTAAACTCTAAACATTTGTGAATGTGTAGATTTAAACCCCAAATTAATAATTGTATCAATTAAAACCTTAAATTTTTATAAGTATATCAATTTAAACCCTGAACTTTAATAAGTGTATCAATTTAAACCATCCATTATATTTTATAATTTGGATATACTTATGAAAATTTAAGGTTTAAATTAATATCCTTATGAAAGTTTAAAGTTTTAATTGATACCATTATTGGGGTTTAAACCGATACAACTTCAAAGTTCAAAGTTTAAATTGATACAATTATTAGTTTAGTGTTTAAATTGATACAACCCAAAAGTTTATGATATAAATTGATATTTGTCCTAAAATAATTATATCAAGATATTTTAAGAGCTATTTTATAAAATGAACCAAAATATTTACAAATATAACAAAATTTTATTATCTATCTGCGATAAACCGCAATAAACTCCTATTTGTGTCATGATAGACACAGATAGTAATATATCGTGATCACATATAGACTTTGATATTTTGTTATTATTTATAAATATTTTCCACAGTTTTGTCATTTAAAATAAATTTCCAATGTTTTAATTATATAGTCAACTTGTCAACTTTTCACTTAAAATTTTCATTTAAATGGTTAATTCGACCAGAAGAATTTGAATTTGAGGAGAAATTGTTTAAATCTTACATAAAAAAGAAAAAAAAAATACCTCTCTACCGAAATATCTACATATATAATTTAAATGTTCAACCATATCTATTATTTTTCTTAAAGAAATATACCCTAAACAATAAAGTTTGAAATTTAATAATAATAATAATAATAATAATAATAATAATAACATAACCTCAATATTCTATAATCTATAATTTATTAAAAAGTGAGGTTCTCGAAAAAAAATTTCTGGACACTTTTGTCCATTCCTTAATTTAGTTATTACAAAAGATGCAATTAAATATTAATTATAAATAACAAATAAATAATTATATTAATTATCAATAAAGTATACAATTAATTAATTATTAACTATCGATAACAAGTATAATAGAAACTCAAAAGTTGAAAGGTAAAAATTTTCTTATACTTAAATTATTTCTTTATTTTAATTTAAAAATGAAAATTTAATAGTTTTAAAATTCAAAAAATTTTATAACTCTACTTCTATTACCATAAAAATGAGTTTTCATGATCACTATTCTCCACCGTCACCTAGATCTTCAATCTTTACTTTGTTGTTCTTCCTATGCGTTACTCTCAAGATTCTTTAATTTTAAAGCATCTCAAGATGTTGGTAGATTCGAGTTGCAAATAATGAACTTCAACTTTGATGGATTTGAATAAGAATTTTTGTCTACCTATTGTTATAAGGAGATAATTGTATAGCTAAAGATATTTTTTTTTCTTTTGTTATTGTCTTTTTGTTTGGATCTTTTATATTTAAAGTAGTTTTGTTAAAATATTTGGTGGAAGAAATGAAAAATTTATTGGTCTATCTATTTTGAAGAATGTGTATACTTTTTTTAGGGATATATATATTTTTTAATTATTCTTTTATATGTATATCATTATTTTATTGAAAATGATGGTTGGAAAAACAATAGATCAATCTCTTACATGCTTATGATCATTTTGTTTTGAATAAAAAATCATATAACCTTATACCCAAATAAAATTTTAATAAATTATAATTAGTAAATTAATTAATTGTCCACGATAGATTAAAAAATAAAAAGTTATAATTAAAAACTAAAATGATGGAACACAAAGTTTTGCTACTTCATTAACAAATAATTTAAATAATTAATTTTAAGTAATATGAAATCAAATTATTAAGAGGCGTTTTCAAATGAAGCAAAATGAGCCACCTATTTATATAAAAAAATTTCACTGTCTATCAGCGATAGACTGCGTTTGCTCGAGCGATAGACAATAATAAACTTCTATCATAGTCTATCAATGATAGATAGTAAAAATTTGCTATATTTGTAAATAGTTTGATATTTTTTATTTATAATAAATTTTCAATTACTAAATTAGTTTTATTAAGTTTAAAAAGTTATATTATCTAAAAAAAAATTAGCATAATAATCTATATAATTTTTAATAAACAACCAAAGTAATCAGAAAATTTAATGGTTCAAAATTGGAAAAAACTTTAGAAGTCATCTCAAAAATGTTAAAAAAAATATAAACAAATGAGGAACTATATGTATATTTTTAATTTACATTAAAAAAATGTAACATCAAATTCATTAAGAATATTGTATAAGAGAATGTAATATCAAATTCATTAAGAATATTGTATAAGATAAATTAATGGGACTTTAATAAAGCTACGAAGATTGAAAGAATTGAATGTGAAAAGTTATAATAAATTAATTATTAATTAATTTTTTTATGTAATTATATTTAATTATAACATATGTAAACTTTGGATTGTCAAGATTTTTTTATCATTTTCTCCCATTTCATTAGTTCTAAATTTTTTTTATAACATTTATTTTCACAAAAGTTTGAAAACTTTGTTTTAAGTTTATTATAAACCTAAAACATGTGATAAAGATGATTAATGAACTGATGACATGGTAAATAGAAAAAAAAAGAAAATTTGACCAATTAAAAAATACACCTCTTAGATGTTTTATCATTATAAAAACTTTCACATCCTAGATATTTGTAAATTTTAAAATTTTAACATACCTTTGTTAATAATAATGATTATTTTTAATATTATATTTTTATATTTACACTATTTATTGATAATACAAATATGTTTATCAATCTTATAACATGAAGTAATTTATAATAAATGAAAATATAGTTTCTTATTATTGAAGAAAATAAAGTAAAAATATATCACTTGTAATAGAGTAGTTTAAACAAAAATTTATATTGTTATAAATATTAATTTTTACTTAAAATTTAAATAATAAATATATTTCTATGAACTAAAATTAATAATTTAAAAATGAGAGAGTTTCCTCCATAAATTTAATATATATTTTTAAAAACTTACCATTTTTAGTTATTAAATTGATAAAAAAAATTATTAGTAAATTATTTAGATTAAGATTATATTCAAATGAGTCACAATATATTAACAAGTAAATTAGTAATATATTATAAAAATATATAAATTGAATCTTAAATAATTTTTAAAATAAGTCTATTAAAATGTTAAAAAAATATTTGTTTAAATTTTTAAAAATTAAAACACACATGCATTGCACATGGTAAAATATTAGTAAGTTAAAAGAGGCAAATAAGGCAAGAACGACATGTCTTTGTCTTTTTCCTTGTTTAGCTCTTTAATATTCCTATTTAAACGTGTATAAAAAATTAACTAAATCTTAATAATATTTTAAAGAAAGTAATTAATTATTAAAAATTATAAAATATGAAAACTAAATTGATAAATGTTAAACTTTTAAATACGAAATCATTAGATTGAACAAAATTACACAATTAATTCCATTAAAGCTAATTGAAAATTATCTATTAAACCCATAAAAAATGAGTCAAATTGAAAACCATATCTACATTGAAATAAAAAAAGAAAAAATTCAATTCCCCATGAGAAAAAGAAAATCATAAAAAAAAAAGAAAATTATCTTAAATAACAAGAAAATCATAAAAAAAAATTATCTTAAATAACAAAATTGCTGAAAATATTTACAAAAGTAGTAGCAAAATATACAGTTTATTTGCGATAGATTACTATATGCGTCACGATAGACACATATATTAGTTTATCACAATCTATCGTAGATAATAGTGAAATTTTGCTATATTTATAAATATTAAAATTTTTTTTTGTTATACTAAAAAAACCCTCTGAAAAAGAGAGGAGAGAGAAAAAAATCAAATTGGAGCATGAAAACCAACCAAAATGTCACTCCCTTTGCAAAACCATCTTCCCCATTTCTTAAACTCAACCTCCTTCTAAGTTCTAAACCCTAGCCAACAACAAGAAGACCAAGAAGAACAGAACACCTATCAATGGCGGTTGGTGTTATACAGCCATCGGTCCCCCCTTTTATCTCCATTTCTTCTTCAATCGCTGCTTCTTCACTCGGTAGGTACATTAATTACACATTACAATCTCATTTCGTTTTCTATATCTTAACTTTCGCATCAAGAAACATCCTCAAATCCCTGACCCTTCCTTTACCCCTAAATCGAAATTTCTTAGATAAATTCGTTATTTCTATTTTCCGAATTGCTTCTTAACTTCTCCATTTTAATCTCGAGGTGAAGAACATCATCATCAACATCATAATCAGTAGATGGAAGCTGGTACGAAAATGGCAATGTCTCTGGCTGGATTTTGCTTTGCCCTTCTTATCGCCGTTTTGATTTCATTGCTCTGCTTGTGGATTCACCGGTGAAGGAGAAACGCCGGTAAAAGCAAAGGTAATCCTAGAATCTGAAATCTGTGTTAAGATCATTCATTCAAATGTGTTATTTACAAATATCTGAAAGAACATTTGTGTGTGTGTGTGTGTGTGACTGTGAATCATAAGATGCTGAGAAGGGGATTGGATTAACCCCATTTGAGATTGGGAAGAAGGGAGTTGTATCAGTGATTGATTTCAAAGTACTGGAGAAAGCCAGTGGGAATTTTGAGGAGAGGAATGAATTGGGTGAAGGTAGATTTGGGAGGGGTTTATAAGGCTTTGTTGGATGATAATTTGATTGTAGTGGCTTCCAAGCTGACACAGAATTAGAAAATGTGCCTTTGATTCCTAAGTTTCTAAATAGATATTTTCAGATCTAACTTATTTACATGTATAACAAAATGTCACTCCCTATCGATGATAGACACTGATTATTGTGTATTAATGATAGACATTGATAAATGATATAGTCTATTAGTCTTAGTTACATTTTGCTATCTTAGAAAGTATTTACAACAATTTTGTTATTTAAAACAATTACCCTTTCAAATATTTCTTTGTTCTAGTGTTCCGTATTTACTACTCATCTCGTCTTTTCCCTCTTTGTTATCGTGTTTACTATTTCTTATCAAAACTAAAATAGTTTGTGCCCAAACACAGACTAACACAAGCTGTAATAACCCACTTAGTGCCTCAAACACCCTTGAGTTTTTGAAAATAGTTTTAAAAGGTCATTGCAATATTTTTTTTAGTCATTTTAAATTATAAAAATATTTTCTAAAAAATTACTTCTTCTCTCTAGAATTATCTTTTAAATTCAAAATGTCATATAATTATATAAAATAATAAAACAATACTTTAAGGGCCTTTTAAACTCATTCTTAAAAATTTGGAGATTAAAAATGTATATTTTGAAAATTCAGAGACTAAATGCACCAATTTAAAAAAGCTTGGAGACTAACCAAGTATGTTCTGAAAATACAGGCTTAAAACACACTTTTTTCAAAATCATTGATGAAAAAATGTAGTTTGTTTCATTCTTTTATAAGAAATTTATGCAAGGCTTAATTGTAAAAAATAACTGTAAATTTTGTCATTTGATTCAAAAACACTCCTATGTTTTTAAAAGTTGGCTTTTCAGAGATATTTCAAAACTAACTTGAGTATAAATTTTTAAAAAATTTTGGATGAAATTTGAAATATAAAATGACATGGCAATGACTTAAAAAAATAAATTAGATCACTACATCATCTTAGATCATCACCATAGAATTTAGTTATAATCTCAGACTTTTGTTCGAAATGGTAAAGCATTCCACTATTAACTAAAACTTTATTATTATTATTATTATTATTATTATTATTGTTATTATTATTGCCTTTCTTATGTTGAATTGGAATATTTTACTTTATTTATGATCCAGAATGAAGTTAATATATTGAGCAGGATTCAGCATCCAATTATTATTTGCCAATTGGGATGTAGTAGAGTGAGGGAGACTCAAAGTTGTTTGTTTATGAACTCATGGAGAATGGATCTCTGGAAACTCAATTGCATGGTAATTCTTTTCTTATTTTCAAATAACTATGAGATATTTAAGAAAAAATAAAATGATGCAGCGAAAAAAGTATTAGGCCAAATTTATGGTCAAATATTAGAAATCCATCACTTAGATGAGAGAAGACTTTTTAAGAACAAATGTTCTATTAAATGATATTCAAAGACTTCCTATTACAATCTCTAAAGTGGCTATGTATAACCTTACAAGGAAATATGAAAACAACTAATTTGAATGCTAATTAACCTAAATTATCAATTAAACTAGATATTAATTAAAACGTCCTCATCATCTTTTAATCTTTTTGTTACAAGATCAAATTCAAATTAATTTAACATGTCTAATACGTCTTTCAACTTTGAGTTTTATATCTAATTGTACTTTAACTATTGTCTAATGAGTAAATGATATTTTAATTTGTGTGGCCATGATCATAATTAACGTACTTCATGGTCGGATGTGATTGTTTTAAATATATATCTTGACTTTTCTTTAAAAAAAATGTTACCAAATATATATATATATATATATGTGGTTGAGAATCACCTTAGACCCTTGGCCTAAGAAAAAAAAATGGAAAAAGAGAAATGTATGAAGGTTTTGATTTGGCAAAGACGTTTATTTATGAAGGACCGCAAAGAAACTTTTAAATTATGGTTGTAGTAGAAGTAAAAACTTTTTCCTCATATGTGTGAAAAAGAATTAATTTTTTCTATTACCTTTTTCCTTATCTTTTTAAATGTTTTATTACCGTTTTAATATGAATTCTTGAAATTAATGAGCAGATTTGAATTAATTATTGAAATAATCTAAGATCTAAAATGGTTTCAATCCTTTCTTCTTTTTCATAAGATTTAAAAAATAAAATAAAATAAAAATGGTCTTGTATAGGAAATATTCATATTTTTCCTCTCTCCTATCTATTTGATCTCTGTTTTCTGGGTACTTCTCGATCCATCTCTAACGAGTTCACGTCAAAGATCAGGGGTTGTATTAACCTCGGGGAGCAATTTGACTTTTGGCACTTAAGTTGCGCCAATTTTGCTTCCAAAGCAGTGGTCATTCCATAACACGACAACTGATTTGTTCAACACTCTATTTCCACATTTTGGCCAATTTAAAACTAGAGATTGAGATGTTTATGTAGTGTATTTTTACCATTGTTGTCACGTGGAGGTGAGTGATAGGCACAACTTCTCCATTTAAACATCAACAAAAAGAATTAACAAAATAGCAGAACTAAATATATGATTTAAATTTTGAAAAATTGTTACGGTTGTTTGTTTGTACATCGATTTATAACTACAGGTAGCAATGCCTATGAGATGTATTTTACTTAATTTTGTGACAAGATAAATTTATAATTTTTGGGAGTCGAAAATTTTGATGTAGGTCCCTCTCGTGGTTCAGCCTTAAATTGGCACATGCAGATGGAAATTGCTCTCGATGTTGCAAGGCATGTCTCTTGCAGTCTTTCATATATACACACACTTTTTCTAATATATATATATATATATATATGTATATATATAAAAGTTCGACTTGTTTATTATTAATTTCTAATTTACATTTTAAAAATGTGTTGATTAGTTTGATAGTTAAGTTATATTTAACATGCAATACTTTTTGAAACGTTACTGATCCTAATAACAAAAATATCCGTCTTGATTTAATAACATATAATTCCTTCGATTTTATATTCTTGAACAACTTGTTTTTAGTTGTTTAGAATGGCCCAATAATTAAATTAAATATCGGTTTTTATTTATTTATTATTTTATAAAACTTGGGCTCGTTTTTCACACGAAAATTTATTTATTTAAAAAAAATACATATTAAATATTGTTGGTTTAGATTAGAAGAGCCAGTTAAGTAATGTATATATAGAGAGGTAAAATAATGAAAGGAACGTAATGAATGAGCAGAGGATTAGAACACATTCATGAGCACTGCGAGCCTTCAGTTATTGATAGATATTTGAAGACATCCAAACATCCTTCTTGATGCCAACTTCAACGCTTCTTTCCAAAACTGGAGTATATAATCCTTTACCATTTTGGATGAAAATAGAAACCTAAAATGGTATGCTCCTAACTCATCATTGAAATTAGGACTTGAATATCACCAACACTGTTCTATTCTAGGTTTACTATCATATCAATTTCAAGTTCTGATTCTTCATTCCAAATTCTACTTTAATAATTGTTTTGAAATATTTACGAAAGTCACGACAAAGTTAGTACTATTTACAATTTAGCCCAATTTGAAATCCTAAATTTTGTTGTGGTTCTTGAATGGAATTCAGCTGTCTGACTTTGGACTTGCAATCACTAACGGAAGCCAAAACAATAACAAAATTTAGGTTTCTGGCTCGTTGGGGAGTGCAGCTCCAGAGTATCTATTAGACGGTAACCCATCTTCATTTTACTTTATTACTTTAAGTATCACCTAGGCTACGTTTAGCGATCCATAATAAAAAGTGGTATAATGTTATTAAATTCCATGGATAGATTAATCGTAATGGGCCTGAATTGTAAATGTAATTAAATTACGTTTTATCGCATTTACTTAGAATTATGAAATTCTCACATTTACTGTTATCGTTACTTTTATTGTTTAACCTTAATGGTAACAGTAAAAGCGTAACAATAAATGTGGAAAGATTCATAATTTTCATACTGTTACATTAATAACATTTGTAATGGTAACAGTAAAGGTAGTTGTAACAATAAATGTGGAAGGATCCATAAATTTCATACTGTTACATTAATAATATATGTAATGGTAAATGGTAAAGGTAGTGAGTCCTACGTAATTTTAATTTTCAAGCACAATCAAATTGAGCGTCTTCCATTCTTCAATCAAATTATGCGTCTTGATTACAGATTTGGAGGAGGTCCCCAAAGTTCATTATGATTACGGAACACATGTAAACAACAACAAATGTAGTTAACTAGGACCCACTTTTTAGATTTTATTGATGGATTACGTTTAACCCAGGATAAATGTGGCCTTAGTTCAATTGTATAAGTTTCTATAGTTTCAATATAACTTAAATTTATCCTCCACTGCTAGGGTTTTTTTTTTTTTTAAAAAAAAAATCTTATAAAATAGAATTTTTACTATAGATTTTGAAAACATATTTACATACTATATTTCTTTGCATGAAAATTATTATAATTATTATTTAACCAATTTGGATGAAATTTAATTATGATGGACTAAATTTAAACATATTTCAAAAGTATAAAAACCAAAATGGTATTTTAATTTTATTATTAGTACTTTGATAAATTACAAGTTTAGTCTATGAACTTCTAGTTTTGTGTCTATTTTTTCAACTTTTAATTTTATGTTCAATAGTCCCTAACCTATTTAATATTTTCTACGATTCATGTGTACTAAACACAAAAGTTTAGAGTTCCACTAACACTATTGACACAAAATTAAAAGTTAAAAATCCTATAAAACAAAAAGTTAATAATTTATTAAACATATTCTAAAGTTTATAAACTAAACTTATAATTTAATATTTTATAACATAACATGACAGATACGCTGGACATCCACGAAAACATAATAGAAGATTTTGGCATAGTGTAATTGATGGTCTCTTTCAATAATTTTTTTCATACAAGGACGCATGATTAATAATGGAACCCGGGATAGGGTTGCCCGTAGAAATTTTTAATGAAATTTAATTTTGATAAACAAAAGAAGTTTCAGTGGGGCGTATTGACAGCCATCTGTTTCATAAATGCATGTCTAATTTCAAAACATTTATTATGGGTCATGTACCCTTAAAAAGTGAATGTTATGATTCTCATATTTTCTTTTTATCTCATCTTTGTTAGTCACGATTTCAATTAAAAATTTTCAAAAAGAACTTATAATTGGTTGAGCTGTTACGAGACCTAATTTACCTCAGCGTGTATGATTTGGGTTGGATTGGATTAGAATCTAAGTGATTATTTTTTTCTATTTATTAATATAGTTTTGTATTTATGAGTTTTTTTTTTCCGATATTTGTGTCAAGGTTTTACAAATAAAGCTATAATTAATGTGTTCTGAAAATGCTAGGACTAAAAGTATATTTTAAAAGTATGAGTAAAATGGAAGCTTAAACATATAGACTAAAATAGATGTTGTGAAAGAAGAGGACAAAAAAGAGAGAAAAAAAGTAATGTTGAAATTTCATTTGATTAAAATATTTTTAGATCAATTTTGAATTTTGTATGGATAATGTTAGTTCTTGCTGTAATTGTTTTGAATTAATTCTTTAACTGAAAATTATATTAATTTTCAAAATCCTACTTACTTTATATATGAGCTTAAGCATTTCAAAAAACATATAAACCCTTCTATGAAATTAAGTTTTTTTTTTCTTTTTTATTTATAATTATTATTTTATTTATTTATTTCTCCCAAAAACATTTGAAAGTTTAAAGAGAAACAAATTAAATAAAAGTAAAAGACTTATAATAGAATATCTTTTTTGTTTTTTTGTCTTTCATTTCTTTTTTTTTTTTTTTTTAAAAAACGCTTTTGATAACTTTCATGAAGGTAATAGTTTAGGCCTTAAACTTTAGTTGGTAAGTCCATATATTTTTAAATTATTTTTAATACGTTCTGATCTAGTCTCCATGCTTTATAATTTGTAATGATTTAGTGCATCACGAAAATCTTCATTAAGATTCAGTGTCAATTTCATTATGTAACGACATAGTCTATATCTATCTACACATGNGTAATGATTTAGTGCATCACGAAAATCTTCATTAAGATTCAGTGTCAATTTCATTATGTAACGACATAGTCTATATCTATCTACACATGTAAGAAATTTCATTAAATTAAAATTAACAACTCAATTTCATTTCATATTCCGGAAATCTCTTTTCCAAAGTTTAGGAGTTGTTGGATGATAAATTATAAAAAAAATATAATTAAATAAAATTATTAAAATAACTATATGTATATATAATTGTTCCATAAGTAAAAAAAAATACATACTTTTTTAAATTTAATAATAAACTCGGGTTGGTTTGAGTTATTTTAGATAAAATCTTAAACCAATCCAACCCACAAAATTTTCATTTATTTGAATTTAACTCCAACTCAAACTGTACTAGTTGGGTTGAGTAATGAGTTGATTGGGTTCTCCTGGTCTTCATATTTTTTTTGGACTTAGTATGAATTGACCTTAATGATTTAGTTAAATTTCACAAATTGTCCCTAAACTCACCCAACTGTGTCCTATGGCTGGAGCCAATTAACCAAGCCAAAAAAAATTAGGGATAAAAATTTGTGACTTTTCACGAGTTTGAAATTATGTTGAAATGATGGGGATAAAATTTGTAAATGGAGAAAAATAATGGTACGGCAGCAATGGGTGTGCTGTGTGTACAAGGTGAAGCAAGCTATCGACCTCTAATTAAAGATGTCCTCCACTCTCTGATTCCCTTTTTTCCCATGGACGTCCCCTGAGATTCAACCCAAAATGATCACCACCTTCTTTTTTTCTTTTAATTTATGTCGAAAGATGTGCACCTTTTATAGTCAAATGGATAGATTGTAGTTAAATAAT
>QLSR01001488.1:0-61635 GCA_031780015.1 Citrullus colocynthis
AAATAAAACAGAAATTTCCGTAAGTAGCATTGTTTCTTTCTTATTACTCAGCGTCGGGTCTTTTCTTGAAATTTGCATGCATTGAGTAATGGTCTGATTAGGATGTATTAGTCGGGTCGTTACAGTACAACAATCGTCTCAACATTATACAACTATTAATTGATTTCTATAGAACATCAACCTCAAACTACTCAAATTTGGTAGAAAATTTTTAGATACTTACTCTCAACTTATCTCAAGAGTGAAAAATAATAAAATAAAATAAGCAAAAAAGAAAACTACTCAAATTGAAATGAGATAATAAACAAATTATTATGTATAAACTACCAACTTAATACCTTTCCAAAAAAATAAAATAAAATGAAATAAATTCAAATTTTAAATATATGCCAAACATTATTGAATAGCTATTTGTTGAAATTTAAATATAACTTATTAAGGGGGTGTTTATTGCAGAGTTGGGTTGAGTTAAATTAGAATGTCTGTGTTTTTGTTGTGCTGAGTTGAGTTGAGTTTAATTGAGTTGAGTTAGAAAGTCTGCGTTTGGGTGTTGAGTTGGGTTGAGTTAAGTTTGGGTACCTGATGCAGTTTTCTTAAACAAATGTGTATATATATAGATATATTGTCGGTTTTTTTTTTCTATTTTCTTCTGTTTGGTCAGTTTAATTTTTTTCTATTTGGTTTTTTTGTGGTATTTTTATCTGTTGGCTTTGTTATTTTTTTCTTTTTTCCATTTCACATTTTTCCCTTTTTCTTTTTTCCTTTTCCTTTTTTTACTCTTTCCTTCTTCTGTTCCAATCCCATTCCCCTTATTTTTGGTATTTTTATCTCTCTCGCTACCTCTCTTTCTGCTGCTTTCACTATCTCTCTCACTCTTTCTCTATCTCTCTCGGTCTCTCTAGCTCTCTCTATCTCGATCTCTCTATCTCTCCCGCTCTATATCTATATCTCTCTCGCTCTATATCAATTTCTCACGCTCTATCTCTATCTCATTGCTCTCTCTCTCTATACCTATTTAACGTGAACAATATATGAATCTCACAATTTCTTATTTAATGACTTATGTTGTGTTTAAAAAAAACGAAAAAATAAAATCACTATTTCATCCAATTGTGAGTGAGTAAATGAATCATTCATTTGATATTTATCATTTCCTTGTCATAATACATACACAAAAAAGTTATAATTCCTTACATATACAAAATTATCATTCTTGTCGACTTCACATTCCATTGTTCATTTGCCGTTATCCAAAAGAAATATAACAAAATACATGGGTACTGGTTCAAATATCGGTGGGCAGTCTAGATGTTTCTTCCTAGCAGATGAAGACAATACCTCCTCTGTGCGTGTTATGGTATTGCAAGGAAGCAATCTGTCTTCTGAATGTCTGTGACAATGTCAATAAAGGTCACCTGGTCATCCTCATTCAGGCCGTCAATACTTTATATCGCGTTTACTACTTCCTTTCGACTACCGAACTCCAGCTCATACTTCTCCTTCTGCCATGATGCAAGTCTACCCATGTGTGTGTTCTGCATCTTAACAGTCGATATCATGATGTCAATCATTTCAGTTTGGAATGATGACCTCTTCCTTTTACTTCCTCGAGATGACTCAACAAGTGTCGCTATATCTGTAGGTTGCTCTGTTATCTCTTCATCCGTTCCATCCAGATTTAATAGTGAATCTGTCTGGCGAACCTCAAATGTGTGATAGTCTTACGATCCAAGTCAAATCTCATCTTCAAACTCTCTAAATGCATTACTCGTCATCACATGTGGGTCCTTACTTGATTGTCTTCCAGCTCTATCTTTCCCAAAGATGATGGAGAGGTCATCGTAATTGGGGAACGACTTGTTCCACATCCTCTTCACACTAGGATGACTCAGCATTCATACACGTCCACATTATTAATATTTACATATTTAACACGTACCAGTAAATTTTTTTTTCTAGAATCTTACCCAAACCCAAAGATCGAAAATCTCTCTCTCGACCTAGACACATTTGAACTCCTCGTTCTAGCCAAATCCCGACTGACCTAACATCTCTAATACTGCATTGTATTGTTTCTTTAGACTCTTCACCTTGCACTTGATGATGTTTTGATTCAGTGCGCATCCACGCACCTTCTCATGCAAAATTCGCTCCAAGTGCTGCAAGTATCTAGGTCGAAATGTTCCATTGTCGAACCTCCAACCGGTCTCCACCAAATAGAGTAGGGCTTACTTAGCGTTCTCCACCTTCGACCATACGTGTTTAGTCCTCCTATTATTACCTGCCATTATACTACATGCATATGTTCGTTCAATGAAAAGATGCTATAAATTAAACACATACAGAACTGAAGGATAAACTGCTGAAACTATATGTTCAAATTTAAATTGTTCACACAGAGTCTCGACACAACACATTTTCACATCGTACTTCAAACGTTCCATAAGTAAATTAAATTCAAGTAAAATAAACAAAAGACAATCGCTCTCTCTAATCAAGCTCTCTGCCATTCAGTAAACATTTCGACCACCAAGTCATCCCTAAACTTTGTCCATTTGTCCGAGGATTCAACAAATTCAATATGATTCTCATCAACTCCAACTGATGCAGAATTCTTTTCATCGGGCGCGTCAAGTATTGCACCAATTCCCATTTCCCTTGTAATCAAGTTGTGGATAAGGCAACATACAGTTATTATTCGACACTGGACTTGTATTGGGTAGAATGATTTTTCCCGTAGAATAGCCCATTGCTCCTTCAGCAACCCAAACGCTCGCTTGACTTGCCAAAGAATGTTTCATGTTGAAAAATTCTCTTGCAATTGTTGGTGCGTTTCTTGCTTCACACCAATTGGAGAGATGGTATTGTTCCCCTCTGTACGGCGCGAAGAATTCTTTAGTGTTGGGGTATCCAGCATCACATAGGTAATAGTATCATGTACACGTTTCAAAATGTCATGCACATATGTTGTGGCATGTACGCATGTTTAGATGATGTATATGGTTATTGTAATACTCTTTGGAACTCTCAATCTGTACGGTTAACCGCATCCCTAAGAACCCTTGGATTGGGTGCAGACCCTTCCCACCCTGGCAAAACGAAGACGAACTCCCCATTTTGTTCACACACTGCAAAAACGTTTGTGGCAATTTCTCCATTCCTCGTCTTATATCAAAGTCGATCGACGACACTAACATTCATTTTAATGTATGTGTTGTCTAACGCACCTAGACAATTCTATTTCTCTCAAGTGATCAGAATGAATCCAAAAAAATCTATTGTTGCATACATATGTATGACGTATTCATATAAAAAAAATTAAGTACTTTTATGTACTTGAAACCACTTTCACCTTCCATTGGTGCATGTATTTGTGATCGGTTTTGGTTTTTTCAACAAAACAGTGTGAAGTTGTAAAATTTTCTAAGAACTGCGTTGAAGTATCTCGAAATCGTCTCGCCGGATCTTGAAAAGTTCCTCCATACTACTCAATTCTTGACATCGTGTGCAAGAATGTGTAGGAATAGCGCTACCATCTCTTTGATGTCCACACATCTTGTTGGTTCCAAACAATCAATCGCCCATACCATATTACATAGAATCGTAAAGGTACATCTATCCATTCGGGTGCTTTCACAACATGCCAAGTCACTCTCGTAAATGTAGCATATGTTGGTTGTCTCTCTCTATTCTTCGGTAGTTGTTCAACAATGTGGTTAGTGTCATGATTGAAAAAAGTTCTTTGACGGTATCCATCTTTATAGGGAATGTGATACACAAGTTGTTCCTGAAAGGGTAAGGTATTTTTTGGATGAAGTTTCATGATTAGGAAAGAATAACAACCAATGTCAACCGCCGGTACTATGCATACTAGGTCATAGTTTGGTCTTATGGTATTATTTCCTAATGTACATGTAATAATCTAAAAGTACATGTTTTTAATGGACTTGGTAAGCTACCGTATACTTTTCTTCCTAATGATTGGCTTCACGGTATTTTATTTAAGACCATACAATCATAGAGTTAAGCTTTATTAAGACTATAATCTAGACCATGATAAGTCTTAAACTTTATTTCCTAATGATATGGTTAAGAGTATTTTACCAAACTTTTATGATGAGTTAAATTTTTTTAAGGGATCAATGGGGTTTTGTTATGTTTCTTATCCTTCTCAATTTTTTTCTTTATTTTTTTGGTATTTTTATCTATTGGTTTTGTTACTTTTTGTTATTTTTTTTCTTTTTTCCATTTCACATTTTTCTCTTTTCCTTTTTTCCTTTTCCCTTTGTTACTCCTCCTTTCTTCTGTTCCTTCTTTATATCCAAATGTAACCCCAGCCCCCTTATTTTTTGTATTTTTATCTCTCTCTCTATCTCTCTCTCTCTATCGCTTTCACTATCTCTCTCGCTCTCTCTCTAGCTCTCCCTATCTCGAGCTCTCTCTATCTTGCTCTATCTATACCTCTCGCTCTCTATCGGTCTCTCTAGATCTCTTTATCCCGCTCTCTCTCGGTCTCTCTATCTCAATCTCTCTCTCTCTCTCTATCGCTTTCACTATCTCTCTCGCTCTCTCTCTAGCTCTCCCTATCTCACTCTCTTTCTCTCTCTCTCTCTCTTTAGCTCTCTCTATCTCGCTCTCTCTCAGTCTCTCTATCTCAATTGTCCTAAATATTTTTTCATAGGGATTAGTGGGTTTTTTTCATCCTAGATTGCTTTTTGGACAAATTGTATCATCTACCAACAGCTGTCACACACCTAATTCTTAGTACAACTTTTCAACAAAAAAAATGTGTTAAAACGTGTAGGGAAGGACTTGCATTTTTTACATTTTTTGAAAACCTGAACTGATTGCATGAATATTTGTATCTTACAAAAATTAAACGTTAGTTATTAAAATATTACAACCACAACAGGTACAATTTCAAAAAGAACTTTAATATTTGATTGAGTTTGTGAAACAATAGTGAGAATATTGAAACCAGATTAACAATAATGTTTGATAAAAAAAAATTGAATATATAATTACATAACAATAATGTTTCATCCACGCTTAATCAAAAGATTGTGAAGCATCAGACTGAGAATAATGAGACCAACAGTACCATTTAACAAATAACATATTAGAAAAAAAAAAAAAAAAAAAAAAAAAAAAAAAAAAAAANNATTAAAAAAAAAAAAAAAAAAAAAAAACAGAAAGGAACAAGTCTCCAACATGAGTCCAATACATTGTTCACCATCACATGTGGTTGGCGAAGAGGGTTGGGTTCATTTAAGTGGACCTAACCTCATTAAATAAAAAGTGAAGTTTATAAAGAATGTCAACTCAAGTTTAATTATAACAGAAAAGTTAATTCAGTGGTTCAGCTAAAAGTAAATGCAAATATGATAGAATGTTGAATTTTAAAGTGAGGGCCTCAGGTACAAACATATCAAAGATAGATTGGTCATTGGAAGAAGTCCAACTAAAACAATAAACCGAACCATCATATAAAATTTTTGTAAAACCAAAAAAGTAAGTTGAAATGAATTTTGAATGAACCAAAAAAAAAAATTTATGTAATGTAACAAAAAAAATGTATTAAATTCGATACCAAATTTGAAATGAAAATCGAATTACGATGTATAAGGAAAACATTTTACAAATTCCAAAAGAAATCAGATATTGCAAATTAGAAATTAAAGTCGAAGGTTAGTATAAGAAAATTTGATATAATCATCATCGGTCCCTCAAAAGAAAGAGATAGAAAACAAACTGTCGGGATCGATTAACCCTTTCCCCACCAAGCTCCAATAACATGGTCAACCCCTACCATGAATTTAGTTGCAAACCAAAATTGATGGAAAAGCATAAAAAAAAAAAAAGAGTAAGGGAAAACACATGATTTATTATTGAAGCGGCAAAAGGAGATCTGGCAAAAAAAAACAACTAGTTAATCGGACGAACAAGAAGGGGATCAGGAAGGGAAAAGAACGGTGAAGAAATAGATTTTAAACCCACAGCGTAGAAGTTTAAACCACAAAGCATATATCTGAAAAAAAAAATCGTAGTGTAATCGAACATGCAAAGAAGAGATCAAGAAGAGATTTAACCCATATAGCATAGATATGGAAAAATAAATTAAGCATCGTATGGTAATCAAATATGCGAAGCAGAGATCAAGAAGAAGTTTAAACCACAGATCATAGATCTGAAAAAAAAAATCGTAGGGTCATCGAACATGCAAAGAAGAGATCGAAAAGAGATTTAACCCACGGAGGATAGATTTGGAAAAATATTAAGTATCGTATGGTAATCGAACATGGAAATAAGAGATCGAGTACAAATTTAACCCAGAGAGCATGGATCATAAAAAAATATATATATGGTAATCGAACATGGAAATAAGAGTTCAAGAACAAATTTAATCCACAGAGCATGGATTGGAAAAAAAATAGTAATCGAACATGCAAAAAAGAGATCAAAAAGATATATAGCCCACAAGGCATAGATCTAAAAAAAAGTAAGCATCGTATAATATTCGAACATGTAAAGAAGAGAACAAAAAGAAATGTAACGCACAGAGCATAGATCGGGGAAAAAAAATAAGAATCATACGGTAAGTGAACACGCAAAGAAGAAATCAAGAAGAGATTTAACCCACAGAGCATAGATCTGTAAAAAAAATAAATATCGTATGGTAGCAAAGAAGAGATCAAGCAAAGATTTAACCCACAGATCATAGATCTGGAAAAAAAATAAAAATAAACCGCAGACCATAGATCTGAAATAAGAGGGAAGATGATGGAAGAACCCTAGAGTAGAAAAAATGGCGAAATAAAAGGGAAGAAGGGAGAAACGGAAGCAGAAATCAGAAGAGAGAAGGGAGAAGGAGAAGCGAAGAAGCGAAATCAGATAAGAGAAGGGAGGAGGGAGGAGGAGAAACAAAGAATAGAGGAATTGAAAGAGAGAAGGCGAATGCAGACCTCGGAAGGAGAAACATCGGTGGTAGTAGATGAAAATTAATTATGGAAGAGAGAACACGAAAAATCGGAGGCGTAACTCATGGAAATCGGAAGAGAGGGAATTGATTCTTGGTAAACAAATCCGTCGGTAAATCTAATGGTAAAAACGGTAGGTTTAAAACCCACCGTTTTTCATTCTCCTCTTAACAACGTGGGTAATTATTACGCACCCAACTCAACCGATTCATTACCCCCAAACAAACACCTCCTAAATGGAAGACTGAAATTACTATAAATTTAACTAGTTAAATTTATAAACAAAACATCATCCACTTATTAATATATTGAAATTTTTTAAAAAAAAAATAGATGAATTTAACTTTTATCTATATTAAATTCATCCATTTTTCACTTTATTTTACAAAATGGTAAGAGTAATAATATCCAACAAGAGAATTTGGAGGCAAAATTAGAAACTTCTATAATTTTGGCGTGACCTAATTCAATTTCTAAATCTTTGCCAAGGTTTATAATATTCAAAATTAAGATAAAAAATATTTTAAAGAAAAAAATCGTTGAAAATATTTATAAATAACAACAAAATATCTCCGTCTATATGCAACAGACTGCATGCAGTTGCTGTTGTAAATAGACAATAAAATCTTGTTATATTTATAGATATTTTTGTTATTTTTTTATATTTTAATGTATTATTAAACACTCTTAAAATATAAAGAGTCAAAATTTAAAAATAATAATAATAAAATACGAAGAGATTAATATATATATATATATATATTTAAAAAATATATGTCATTGAAAGAGGCTGACAACAGACAAAAGTAAAAGGATAGACTGGATCCATACCAAGTAAATGGAATGTTGAAAAATGCAAATAAAAACATCTACAAGACATATAATTAATACATTAACAAATAGGTTAAATATGATAATGATATTATTTGATGGGAAAGATAAATATTTCAATGTTTTTTTTATGTAGAAAATAATAAATAATTTAAATGAGGTATTGAGCAGAGGTTGTGAGGAGAATCATGGGTGTTTGTGAAGTGGAGAACATTGTCTATACATTATTCCAAAGTTTATACATTTATGTTAATTAATTAATTAATTCTTCACCAACACACTACCTTTTATGCCTTCCTTTTTACTCTTTTTGGTTTGCATTTCGACCTAAGTTCTTTTTTTATTATTATTATTATTAAGAAAAAAATTATACCTATATTATTATTGGCATTATTATTTAGTCAACAACAATTGGAATGGAGAATTCAACTATTAACTTTTGGGAGGATAATTAATACTTTATCTGGTTGTTATTGGTGATTTTTGACTGAAGGATATAATCGACATAAAATAACGTTAGTTGTAGGATTATCTTAAAACGACTCCAAAACTCTAATGAAACAGCCTAGGTCAACCTATCTCTATAAATACATCACCATAGCTTCATATGAGGTAATTTGAATCCTTCTCCCAAACTTCCTAACTTTCACGTTATTTCCCTCTCTAACTTAAGTATTGGAGTATGTGTGGCAAGCACCACATAGATGTACATGTTTGTTTTTCTCTTTTATAGGTCATGTTGTTCTCCCTTTCAAATAAATTCACTGTTTGTATATGTTGATATCAATGAAAATAGAGGCCTTAATTTTATGAAAATTTTGATAGAAATATCAATAAAATATTGATTTCCATAGGTATTTTTGGAAAAGTTCAAATTTTTAAAAGTTTATTATTTATATTAGTTAATTTTGTTGCTCGTTCTTTTACGTTTTGTGAACTTTTCAACGATACAGTAGAAATATCAGATGTTGAACCCATGAAAATATCGAAATATTGATGGGAATATCGACATGTCGATGAAAATTTAATACTATGCACAGGACAAGGTGAGGTGTGTTTCTCTTGTCCTAATTTTAACATCAGCTTCAATAATTTATATTCTAATTGATAACTATGCATGAACCTACGCTCGGATTTGCGTGTGTTGTTTAATATATACTTAATTAGGGTTCTAGATTACAATGAATTGTATGAATCATGCACCTTCTCTCTTTGAACGATGAAAATTTAAGGTGGAAACAGAAAAGAAAGAAAAAGTAGAAACAAATATTAATTTTGGTTGAGGAATATTGAAATTATTTTAAATGGTAAAACTGCTGAAAATATTTACAATTAATAGCAAAATACACAGTCTATCTGCGATAGACCTCGATAAATCGCGATAGACTACTATCTGTCACATCGCACATAGACAGTGAAATTTTGCTATATTTATATTTGTAAATATTTTTGTTCCTTGTGCTATATTTGAAAAGAGCCCAAAAAAACTATCATTTTTTTTCTGGTACAATTATTGTTGGACATTAGGGTTTCAACCTCGTACTTTGAAGGAATGAATGAGTAAATGTCAATTAATATTAAACTATAGATTATTTTCAAATATAGCAAAATGTTAGTGATAGATCACATGATGTCTATTAGTGTCTAATCATTGACAGCGACATCTTGTTATCTTTGGAAATATTTCTAGCAGTTTGTCATTTAAAATAATTGCCCTTCTACTATTATGATATTTAAAAAAAAAAAAAAAACAATTAAGTTAAAATTATTAAAATTTTGCAAGGTAGACACTTAGTCTCTCCATTTATCATTAATAAAATATCTTTGAAACCTTTTAATATCAAAGAATATAGTCTTTGATTTCTCTTAGACCCATTAGAACCATCCATCTAAACCTATTCTTAAGTTACTACTTAATTACTTTTGAGCTGTGGCATTTACTAAAATTGTAAAGAATTAAATCATTATAGAAATTAAATATATATATACATCATAAGAATCAAAACATTAGGAGAGGAATAATAATGATTAAAAGAGGATTTGAAGTTGTTAGAAATGAGAATGAGATGAGAAACAAACAAAGGTTGGAAATTGGTTTGCTTTTTGTAAATGTGTGTGAATGATGGTTTTAGGACAAACAAAGTTGTAAAGTGGTGAAGTTCCCCAACCAAAAGTATTGTATTTATAAGACATGGTGTGCCCCTTGTTTGGACTTTTGGTTTCTAAACTCTCCATAGTTTGGCTCAATACTCAAAATCAATTTCTCCTAACCACTTTCTTTTCACTATGTTTCTTTAAACCTCAAATTAACTTTTACATATGTATACATTTAGTCTCTTATTTCTTTTACTAATTTTTTTGTATTTGTACTTATTTAGTCTTTACACTTTAAATTTTTTCTTCAATAGATTCTTAAAATTTTAATTATGTGTCGTATCCATCACTTTTAGTTTAGTGTCTTATGAGACATCAAATTCAATTTGACATCTAAGATATTATTTAATTTGTAAAAGTTTTGAATATGTCAATGACTTGTTAAGGCTCCATTTTCATTCCACCTCTAAATTTCTTAATTTGTTATCTACTTTTTTTACAAATGTTTCAAAAACTAAACCAAGTTTGAAAACTAATAAAAAAAATTTAAAAATTAGTTTTATTTTTAGGATGTTGGCTAAGAATTTAACTCTTTTATTTAAAAAAAAAAAAAAAAAACATGAAAATCATTGTAAGAAATTGAGAAGAAACAGGGTTAATCTTCAAAAAATTAAAAACCAAAAACTAATGGTGGTCAAATACGACCTAACCTTTATTTATTTTATTATGTACATTTTAAAATTTGGTGCTTTAATTTTTTAAATATTCCTTTCGTAGTTAAAACTCTCATTAATCCAATTTTTCTTTTTATTTTGGTCTCTAACATTTTAAAATTTCAATTTAGTCTCTTTTTGGTTATTAAAATCAATTTTCTATATTTGTTATATAAAAGGTAACCTTACTATAACTCATGGATAAAAAATGATGCAATATCATATTCTCATTCTCTTATAAATTCCTTTTCATAATGGTGAGCTTTTTTTTTATTTTATTTTAGTTCAACAATCTATGGATGAAAGATAGAACTTTCAATTTTTTATAAAAAGTATATGTATAAACTAGTTGAACTTAACAAGCAAATTTAATGTTTATGAGAGAGAGAGAGTCTAACTAAAATTGAATGAAAAATGAAAAGTGAGTAATGGTTGAAAGACCAAATCTATATTTGAACCATCACTTTATAACAATGTTACCATTTGTCAAAATCAAGACACCAAACAAAAGCTTAGCTATTGGTAACCAAGTCCACTTACAAGTTACAACCAATGAATCTTGGTCATTTTGGTCAAAATTTCAGATTTTTTTTTTTTTTTTTTGAAAAAATATATATTATCTTTTGATAAATAGATTTGAGGAGTCAATGACAAAAACTCATTCGATGGAAAATAACTTTACAAAACAAAAATCAAATTAAGAAAGCAACAAAATTGAAAGAATTGAATAGGTCTTGATAGGTCTGAGTCCTATTCATTTATCTAAGTGTTATTCATTACTTATCCAGAAAATGTTAAGAGAAGAAGAAAAAAAAAATAGCAAAATTGATCATTATATCATTTTTTCAGAGAGTTCTGTAATAAATATTCAAATATCTAACCTCCCAAATAAAAGATGGTACCCTAACTGCTATCTAAGCCATGCAAGAATTAAAATATCGATGCCGATATCAAAATTTCCAATTTTATAGATATATAAACAAATATATCGATAAAATATCGATATCGAGATTTCAGTTTTATAGATATATAAACGAATATATCAATAAAATATCGATATTTGCATATTACTTCTATAAGTCATGAAATTTATACCATTTATCTAGATTAATAATTTAATTATTTTTACTCTTAAACTAAATTATGTTATTAGTATTCCTATTACTATTCATGTTGGACTAAACAGATGACATTGTTTATGTTTTATGAGTATTTATAAAAGATGCTAGAGATACCTATGGATATTTAATATCGATATTGAACCTTTTGATTTACAGATATACTAAAGTGTTTATTGATTTTTTCATCCTTAATGCCATGTCACAATTAATCATTTAAGTTAAAGTTATGGTGAGGCGAACAACTTTTAAGTCAAAGAAACTTCCTCACGTAACAAAAGAAAATTTTTCCAACTATAACCACATGAGACTTGTCTTCACTTAGGCCTGCAAAATTTGCAGATATAGCAAAATTTAGATTCAACTCTTAAAGTTTGTTCACCATAGACTATATTGCTAATAAAAGTTTATCAAAGATTGAAACTATCTCTAATAGAACATCAACGACAGAGTCTATCATTGATAGATTTTGTTATATTTGCAATTTTTAAAAAAGGTTTGTTGTACATTTAATTATTATTTCTAAACGTACCACCTATTGTATCTATATAGAGAGAGAGGATAATTACAATGGACAGGAATAGGCATTTATCAGTATCTATTAGTATATCAGGGACATTTTGTTATATTTGAAAATATTTTTAATAGTTTTGTTTGAGTTTGCGTGTGTGTGTTTTTCTTTAGTTCACCAATTTTGTGTTTAAAGTATTAATGTCTTTTCAATTTTAGGAAAATTAAGAATTTGGCAATTTCAAAAGGTCCATTAAAATTCATTTCTTAAAATGGCTAAACCTGCAGATGCTACCCAAATAAAACTGTTTTTCCAAATCAAAATTTCATTCAAAATATGGTTTATATAACAATTGATTAGGGTACTCTTTTGCTTTCATACTACACTAATTATTATTATTATTATTATTATTATTATTATTATTATTATTATTATTATTAATTTGATAGCTATTGCACAAAGATATGCGTTTTTTTAGATGTTCAAATAACTCAAATAACCGGATCAATCTAACCTTAACCCAAGCTGGATTATCAATTCATTTGGGTTAGATTAGATTCAAATAAATGAAATTCTATAGATTAGGTTGGTTCATGAAATTCACCTCAAATAACACAAATCAACTCAAATTTATTATTAATTTAAAAAATATATATATGTTTTCTTTAGTTTTGATATAATTATATATCCATATATTAATTTTAATTTTAATTAATTTCATGATTTTTTTTTGGATAGTTTATTCTCCAACCACCCTTGAAAATAATTGCTTCACACTTTGAGAAAAAAATTCATAATATAAATTTAAATCGAGCTGTTAATCTTACTCCAATATATGAAGATAATTAAATAAAACTTGTACATATTAACATTTTACTTATTTTTGGAACAAACATTTAAATAAATAATCTGAGTAATCCAAATCAACCCAATCCCAATACTTCATGATCGGGTTGAGTTAGGTTCATTATTTAATAAGAGTTATTTCGGTTGAAAAAACTTACAACCCTAACAATTGGGTTGGGTCTAAAAAAATGCTTCAACCCGAGCCAAAAACACACCTAGTTGTTTCTTTTTAAAACAAAAATGTAGTCAAAATATCACAACAGTTCATTTTATAACAATTTATATAAAAAGAAAGAAACGAAAAGAAAGGAAAAGAATTTGCTTGTGTATTCATTTAGTTTGCTTCCATAGTTAGACATGTCTTTTGAAACAATTAAGATTGTTCTTATCATAACCATACTCTGTAAATAATAATCTTATCTATAACAAGCCACACAAAATAGTTCTTAAGCTAAACCCTAAAACCTTGCCAATAATAGATATACAGACAAAAGGGAACAGGGAGAGACTTCTGCTATTTATTGGTAAAAAGTTGAAGAAAATTCCTAAAACACATCCAACAGCATAGCATGAATAAATTACAAATCAGAAAATTCCTACAAATTTACAATTTTAATACTACATATAATTTTCAAACAATTGGATGAAACTATTTGGGATCATATCCATGATGTACAACATGAAGCTATACAAAAGTTCAAGAATCAACATCTGACTCATGAAGGGGCTGCCCATTGCACAAATCTTCATTTAACTTAGGTTTGAATTCCATGCTTCTGGAACCATTCAGGCATATGGAATCTTTCATACAGCACCGGCCTGACGTCGTTCTGCAGCGAGAGGTGCTTTAGAAGTGGAAGAATGACATCTAGGAGCTGTAAATGAAGAACAGGCAACACGAAAGTCGGTCACAAATTGAATTATTTGTCACAAGATGTAATTATTATTTACTGGAAGATCCAGCATTTTCAAGATTTCCCACCTGTGAATCGTGTGGTTGCCCTGCAGAAAATGGAATGCAAGGAATTCCATTTAGAGGTTGCAGTAAAAAACTGAAAGGATTATTGTCAACGATGACTATTCTTCTTAGATCCTTTGATAGGCAGGAGAGATCCTTCACATGATCTCGGTATTCCCTGTAGATTATATAGCAGAACCACACAGGTTTTACAAGGAGTATACAATTAACTTTAGTTTCAACTTCTGTAGAAGGTTTGTGAAGTTTCATCCTTCCAATATTTGAAATCCTCTCCAGAAATGAGTACCAGGTTTGTGTAATATTATTACCCAGAACAAAATTATGACACTTAAAACATTCAACGTGATCTTAGAAAACTAATACATGGACTAAGTAGAATTCAAGCAAGTTTGGGAGTGATTTTGAAATGAGTAAACTCATTTTTGCAATATTCAAAATCTCCCTGAAACATGTTCTTAATCACTCAAAATCATTTTTTTCTTTTTAGGAAAATAGAGGACAAAGGATTCAAACCACATACTCCTTGGTCACTAACACATCCAAATGTCAAATTCATTTCACCATTCAAAATCAATTTTGATGGTGAAAAAAACATGTTTAAAGTGTAAAATCAAACAATAAATTGATATGAATGACCAAAGTCATGTTTGTAAGTCATTATGAATATGACAAAGGTTATTTTAATCATTCACAGACAAAAATGTACTTAAAATTGTGTAGAAAAATGTACTCAGTTTCCAACTAATCTCGCGATCTTCAACTAATTAACCAAAACACATTTATGCACCTTAATCATAGCTTGCGGCATCAATAAATAATGAACTTTAGGGTATAAAAACAAGTAGTTTAACAAGTTTTACTCAAACTCCTGAACGATTCAAACTTGTTTCTGGAAAGGGCAAGTTCGATTCTTTGAGATTTGATAGCTCTATTAATATTATATGACAGATACTCTGCCGGCCCCAAATAAGAAGTAAAAATAGCAAATTTTTGCTATGCTGACCAAATAAAAAAGAAGAAAATAGCAGAAACAGTACTAACGTTCTAATTGTTGAAGGCCTATACAGTCTAAGACTAAATCGATTTTCTTCATCTATCCTGTCAACAAGAGGTCTTGCATACCCTGCATACATAGATGACATCCTTCAGATTCAATTTCTTTTCTCATTCATGGGTAATAAAGGTTCATTATTTAGTAAACTAATAGATGGTAAAGTCTACAAACCTTCAAGACCAGCTGTGAAGAGTACAAGATCTGCGAATCCACCTAGATGGTTTAAGAAATCGTGCAGACCTGGACGCTCAAAGACAGTAACATAGTTGACCTTAGGCTTCCCTTCACAGTCCTTCAAATAGCAGCATATCCAGGCAAGATAGTTAAACTAAAACTCAGAAAAACGAAACAATACAAGGTTACTGAAAAGGTAACTACCTTGTCTGAAGAAAAGCATTCCAGTTCAAAAGACTTCAGTCCAGCTTCTATTGCTTGATTGCGAATAACAGCAGGCAAAGTAGACGACTCATATGCACATATAAGAGTTTCATCCAAGTCGAGAACTATCTGTAAATGTTCATTGTCAGATATGGAATCTATAAAGGAAGGTACAATGGGAACAAAAGAAAGATAAATTCAAGGAAAAAAATGTAAACCCCCCACACCCAAAAGAGAATAAAGCAAGAAGAAAGAAAACACAATCCTCCATGTGGCTTTATGGAACTCAGAGTAACTTTTGAAGCCATTTTAGCTTCACAAAGCATCTCCACAAATTTCTAACATTGGAAGTTCAAATCATCAATCATAACGTTGGGCAATCTAAAATGAAAGAAGGTCGTTCGTTCAAATTGGGTTAAGCATTTATAGAAAGTTAAAGAGCTAAATTCTTCCATCTACTAAATGAACCATAGGCAATGAAGTTGACGTTTTCCTGTCCCCATTTTCATCAAGAAAATACGCATCCCTGCTTCACCAAAATGTATCAGTCAATCTTCTCACACAGGTAAAGCCCAAGCCTGCTAAACACTACTCCCAAACTCTAAGAAAGACAAATCAAACTTTAAATATATATCGAATCACCGTCATAAACACATATATGGAGGAGAATGCATGGCCCAATAATCAAAAAATTGAGGAAACCCAAACAGCAGAAGCAATCCACAGTTTCAAGAAAAATCGAAAACAAATTGAATCCAAAAACAAACACTTCGCAGAACCCCCGGTTTCCAGCAAACAATTTCGGGAAGGAAAACCACATTCATAACGAGAAATTAACAAGAACATTGAGAATACCGTCAGTTTCTCCATAAGCCCATCGGACTCCTCCTCATCTTCAACAGAAGCGATATCAACGGCGGAAGCGGCGAGCAACTCATGGTCAGGAAGTTCAACAACCGGCAAAGGCTTAAAAGACGGAGACGAAGAATCAGAAGAAGAATCAGAAGAAAGAAGGCGAAGGTGTCCAAAAGCTCTGAGAATCTGAACGAAGATCTGGAAGAAGAAAGCCAACCAGTTCAACAGCGTCTTCCACACCTGCAGAGTCCTGGGCGAGTAGACCTCCGGCTGAGTCAACTCAGGCATGGGGTAGCTGATCAGAACCGCCTCTTCCAACGACCAAAATGAACAGAAAGCTGGGATGGATAGGAAAACGAAAGCCAGTCGGCTTCGGAGTTTTCCTGTGTGTATGCGTGTGTAGAAAACGGCTCCGGGAGGTGGTGGCGGCGGGGGAGGAGGAAGAAGGTGGAGGGACGCTCGAGGAGAGGGTAGGGAGTTTTAAGGACAAGTGGGAGCGTGTATAGGACGCGCGTGGGGACGAGAGTAGGGGAGGGGAAAGAGGATTTATGAGAAGAAGGGAAAGTGAAAGAATCGGCCAATAAGAAAAGACAATTCTGGTGCTTCTTTAAGATCATGTCATTGCTAATTATTGATGATGACAGAGACTCGGATTCCGTACTTCCGAGACCACTTGAAACCGATTATCTTAGTGTATATATACTAATTTTCTTTCCCTAAATTATACAAAAAAAAATAAATATAAATAAATAAGTCTTAAATTTTTTAAATTTTCAAAAATATCCTTAGATTTCTAAAACTCTCTAAAATTATTTTGAATGAGACCCTTAATATTTTCTGTCTAAAATACACTAAATTTCTCAAAAAGTTTTAAAATATATTTAAACTTAAAAGTAGCATGTATGAATAAAATACCTTTAATCTCTCTTACTTCCCTATACTTCCTCTTTTGTGAATTGTTTGATATTTATTTATCTTAAAATAAATAATAAATAACTAAAAGTTAAGGTAGCGAAGTTATAACAATAAGAAAAAGAAATAATGGGAGTATTTGAATTTGATTGTCATATTTGTAATTATTTTTTTTTATATACATAATTTAGTATTTAAAAAAACTATCTTTAAACTTTGCACCCTACATTAGAATTAGCTTTCAACTTTCAAACCCTTTAGAAATACCTTTAAACTATTAGTAAGAGTTCAAAAATAATTTTACTAGTATTTTTTTATGGAAATTATTTTGCTTCAAAAATACTTCTTAGCTTTTAAAATTTTTAAAAATATCTTTAAACTTTAAAAAAATACTTTCAATCCCGTGGTACTCCCAATCACAAGTTGTCACATAACAAACTTCTCTGTGTTGAAAAATATAGTTTTATATATTTATTTTTTCCTTTATAACTAGAAAGATGCATGAAGATAAATGTAACTTGAGTTGTAACTAAATATTATTCTATTAACATTATATTTATCCATTAATTTCAACCCAAAAGGGATAGGATAAACTCTATTAGAAATGTAATAAATAATCTATTAAAATAAACTACACACATATACAAATATAATTTTGCATAAATTTAATCTAATATATATATGTGTGTATATATATGCACAAAAACCAAGTCATAAAAAATAAACATAAAGTTTAAATCCCAATCAATCAAAGTCGAAAAAAATTCATGAAAATCACAAACTTTAACTCAAAAAAATAGTTTTTTTTTTTTCTATTCATTTTTAAAAACTCTTATCCAAAACAATGTTGTGTAATCCATTGAACATATGTGATCAATATTTTTTCTCAGTTGTTCCAATGAAAGTTAAATATAAGATAAAACTTACAATACGTATCTAAGTCAAAAGTTAAAATTCAATGAAATCTAAATTTAAAATGAAAAAGAGCACACCTTATCAAGTATGAAAAGTAAAAGTTCAAATTATTCTAAAATAATATATAAGTCAAATTGATTTTGTCTTTGTTTTCATTATTCTGCCAATACATATATAATTTTTATGAAAAAAAAATATTCTTTTTTAGAAATATTTTATTAGATATTTTCATCTTTGCTTGTAATTATGGATAAGAACATTTGGATAAATTATTGGAAAAAAGTTAATATTACTATGTTTACATAGTGTGAAATAATGAAATCGACACCTGTTTCATTCAAAATAAATAAATAATTAATTAATTAATGCCTTTTAATTTATTTTGAAATTTATATTGGGGTTCTTTTGATGAAAGCAAAGTTGTATATTTAGTTACTTTCCATTTTTTAACAAACAATTTATCTTAATATAATTATAAATAATACTCTTATTATTTGAGATAATAAATTAGAGCATGTGGAACCAAATCATTCCAAATTTGACAATTATCATTAATCTTTGGGAGTCGTCAAAGTCTCTTAGTAATATTCGTCCACATGTATTAAAGAAAGGAGATTTGTAAGTTTATGTATTAAAAAAAGGAATTTTTTTACTCAAAAAAAATGTATTAAAAAAGAAAACAAAAATTCGTTTTTTTTTTTAAACTATATTTTTTATTAGGAAGAATATGTGTATTTGGTCCTTGAATTTTCAAAAGATACTTTTTCAATCCCCGAATTTTTAGAATAAGTGCATTTGGTCACTAAGTTTCAAAATATAGTGTTTTAGTCCCCAAATTTTTAAAAATAAGTTAAGGTCCCTGCTGTTTTTTTATTAATTATTTTATATAATTATATAACATTTTGAATTATAAAAATAAACTCAAGAAATTATTTGCCAACCAATCAAATAGATTTTGCTGCAAAGTTAAATGAAATAGCCTCGTCATCTCATTCACACTAGCACTTAATGATCCAGTTAGCATTCCATTAGTTTAAAGTTAATTTAGGGATAATTTAGAATCATTTTGCAAATTTTGAGGATTAAAGTGTATGTTTCGAAACTCTAGGGAATAAATAGACATTAAATCCAAACCTGGGGACCAAAAGTACATTTTGTATTTTTTTAAAATTATTTTTCTAATTTAAAATAATAATAAAAAAACAATATTGTAAGGACCTTTTAAACCTATTTAAAAAAAAAACTAGTGACTAAAAAGGTACATTTTGGAAACTTAGGAACCAAATGCACATATTCTATAAGACTCAAAAACTAAAAAAATCATTTTCCCTTCATTCTTTAATGATAATTTAATGTTGAAAAATTATTTTAATTGACAAACCTGTTGAAAATATTTACAAATAATAGCAAAATATCACAGTCTATGACCGCCATAGACTGTGATATTTTGGTTTATTTTCCTATATTTGAAAACAGTCCTTTAATGTTGGGTATTTTTAACATTTGATTTCTTTTTATTATTTGTTTTCTATCTTTTGACTGCCAATCCGCACTCTCTATCAAATAGGAGTATAATAGGGGGCGGTTAATTGACTCGGGTATCGAGGTCCTCTTATTATAAAGGAGAATTTCAAAAGTGCTAAGGAAGAGATCTCTTTTAGATCTCTTTGAGAAATTAGGGTTCACAAGAGATCTTAACTACTACACAAGGTCTCTTGATTGTTGTCCGGAGAGTACCAAACAACTCAATACAATAGGACACATTTTATTACAATATGCTCAATATCTTGTTACGTACAGTTGCCCCTTATGTTGATTAATGTTTTAGGTTATTATGAGATTTTGTTCTTTAGATAGTAAGTTATGAAAAGATATATTATGGACAACATATTTTTGTGTATTAGTGAGGTAAATTGATAAAATTATGCGAAATTAAATTAATTATGTGTCTAAGTCATGCATCATATCTCAAAATGTGGGCAAAGTGGTCAAAGCTAATATGCAGTGAAGATAAAATCATTTGATTTTATTGATGAAGTTAACTGAGTTGTATCAGTGTATATGCAATATTTATTTGATTGTGTGGTAATGCAATAACAAATGCAATACGAGTGGTTGATTGAGGTTTATGCATTATCAAATGCAATACAAGTTTGATTGGACAAATTAGACGAACTATTGAATCATCGAGGGATAAGATTAGAGTCAATAAGACAGACACCACAATGGATACCTAACCTCAAAGAGTTCAATGGGTAATAACGAAGTTTGAGTGTGATTAAGGAGAGTCCTATTAATAAAAGAAAATATATTTCATCACATTCTTAAGATGGTAGTGTTCTCCTAACGTGATGATTGAAGGAATTAAATACTCAGCGGAAGTGAGTGATCGCCATGGGCCATTAAATTTCTTTTGAAAAACATAATTACAGAGAACATACAAAACTAGATAAACTTAACAATTAGCATGCTTTTTAGAATATTAAGAGGAATAAAAGTTTCCTACCTTTGAAGACCGTCTCCGATGTAAGAAAACGCCAATTGACAAATCAGTGATAAACTTCTCCAACAAAATTACAAAACTCCTTCTTTGGAACACTACCACAAAAGCTTCTTTGCTATTCTCTAGGAAGAACCAGCGAAGATTTGTGGGCTCTTGGTGAATTTTGGTATGAGAGTGATTCTTTTAGAGGACGAGAGAATTAGAGAGGGAAAGAGTTTTTCATAGAACTCTTACGTGTTCACTTGTTACTCCTCTCTAACTCTCCCATCCCTCTTTATGTGAAACTGTTGTGTGAGAGAGAACAAACAATGACTCCCCACCACATGTGAGTTATTTTAATTAATAATAATGTAATGATAATAATAATAAATATTAATATTAATTTGGTTATAATATATTAAAGCGCTCTTTTCAAATATAGCAAAATGAACTAAAATATTTACAAATATAGCAAAATTTCGCTAAGACACAAATAGTAGTTTATCACGATCTATTGCAGTCTATTGCAGATAGACTGTGCATTTTGCTACTAGTTGTAAATATTTTCAGCAATTTTGTCATTTAAGATAATTTCTCCATATTAAATCATATTTAATAAACATAATAAAATAAAATTAATTAATTAACAATTAATTAATTAATTATCTCATATTTAATTTGAATTTGAATCATATTCAAATAATCTTCTCCCACATAACCTATAGTTTTAATATGAATCTCATTCATATTAATTTTAACTTATAGTTTTTATATGAATCTCATTCAGCATAAAGTATAAAATTTGAATCTCATTCAAAATAAACTTTATATTATAATTTGTTTATATACATTATACTAATTGTATCACATATAATTAACTCCTTTATTAATTTGAACAATTCAAATTAAATCCAAAATATTTTATTCTTATACAAAACCTTAATGAACTAGCAAGGGGACCTTATGGACCTATAGTTAGAAGTTCCAATGACATGAGATTAATCGATTAAACTCTTTAATTAGATTAATTAATATTCATTAACTGTAAGTCATTTCACTAAAAACCTACAGTTGCACTCTTCGCAGTATAGATATATTTATGTGTCCACAGAATTAACTAATCAACAGTAAGTCAACCTTTCACGAATTACTCATAACTACAGTTGGGTCAAATGACTGTTTTACCCCTGTAGTTATATTTAACTTCTTAAGTACCACTGGTCCCTCTAATGAACAAATTGTTTATAGTCCAACTATAAACTAACCCCTCTCGGGTTAATGAGAGGATGAAGTCTCATTGTTCAAGACTCAGAATCAGCCCTAAAGGGAATAATTTTTTTACTTACCCTAAACATGGGAAAGAGTGAATTCCATCTTGTGAAGATATGTTCCCAACTCCTTATTCAAACAAATCCCCAAAATGGTAGACATATTGAGTTGGCGATCTGGTCATTCTCACCTATACAGATCAGAAGATTTGTCCTCATAGATAGGAGTTCATAACTCACTCAAGATTATGGTCAAGTCACCTATAATCTTCCTATGAAATATTAACTTCTTCAATTAACAACGTTATAAACAGAAATTAAATATTTCGCAGTTCGGTCAATAACTTGTAAAAATACAAGTTATTGTATTCTTTATTTGGAGTAATTGGAGTAATATTGATGATAAATGCATGATTTTGGTACTTGAATTATGTAATATGAATAACCCTACGTTTACTATGTTAACAAAAGCATCTAAGATAAAGCTGAAAAGAAGCCAAAAATATTCTAAGTAGAAAGGAAAATATGCTGCTAGAATCATTGAGGCCACAACGTTTGAAGATCAACGCGTCGAATACCCTGCGTCGAGAAGAAAAGTAAATTCAGATGCCTGGGTGGCAACTGTCATATCAATATGCAAGTGGACAACTGATTTTACCAGATCATGACAGATCTAATGAACTGAAGATGCAAATAAGCCTGCACAGCAGGGCATGGAATTAAATGCAAAGGTGTTAGATCATCATGAGATTACCTTTTTGGACATTTATAAATAGCCATTGCACTTCATGTTCAAGATAGAGAGAAACACAGTGGTGAAAGCTCTGCGCAAATTCTCCCTCAACCTCCATAGCCACCCTCCATTTTCGAGCTCTTCCGTGAGAAGATTCTGAGAGTTTTTAGAGTTGCCTCTCATAGAGTGAGAATCCATCCCCTTACAAATTATGTCTCAGATAGTCACCATCTTAAGCCTCCAAGAAGTAAGACATTATCATTGGTGCTTGACGACTTTTATTTTCATTTCTTCATCATGTTCATCCTTCTTTCTTGTATTTTGTTAATGACATTCGAGAGATTTGTTTATTTTCTTAATACAAGTTTGATTGACGTTAATCCTCAATCTATACTCATCTTCAATACTTTACACCATGAATGTTTGAATGATTAATGGGTTAAGTGCATGAAGTTAGCATTCCCAAGTTTTACCAAGTATGATTTCATCTTGATTAAATGGGTACGCCAAGCTTGCCTAAATTTATCGAACAAATAGGTTTAAGTAAGTATAATCATCTACTTGAGAGAGTAGGTGATTAATCTTAGACATTTAATAAGAAAAGAATTGGCTTTAGAGATAAAGTTTAACTTTTGCATTAATAACTCACCATGCGTCTTAGAGATAAAATTAATGTGGCGGCGAAGCATCGAGAGATGCATTCTCAATCTCGAGTTTGGTAGCATGAAAACTTACTCAAGTAACACTTAGAAATATGCTAGCTGAGTTATCTTAACCTTGCCTTTTCTCGTGGATCTATCCGTTCCATGCATGTTGTCTGAACATATTTTGTACTTGACAAATTCATCCATTTCCACCTCGCATCATCACTCCACATGTTTATCCATCAATTCATTTTGTATAAAGTTATTCTTTGTAGTTATTGTAAAAAGAACCATTGTAATTATTGTTAGTTCAACACATTAAATTAAAGGATGTTCTCAAAGCCGAATTATTACAAATCCCTGTGTTCAACCCATGACTCTCCTGTAAAACCTTTTTAAACTTGCATATTAATGTATACATCTTTTGCAATTTTCAACGTGACATTAGGCCAATATGAGCATAACACATCATACACACTTCAAACGTAACACCAGTCTTATACAAACTTTTTGCATAAGATACCCTACTCACATGTCTCCACATGACGATTAGGACCAAATTGTTTGTAACACTTTACAACTCTTTGTAACAATTACAAAGTGGGTCTAGATGTGGCATGTCTAGTAAGCTTAGACTCTCCAGGTGACCGTCAAACACTTTAGCTGTGAGAGCGTTTGTAAATGGATCAGCAACATTGTGCTCCAAATCAATCTACATGACGATCACGTCTCCTAGTTGCACAATCTCCCGTATCAATTGATTTTTAAAAATAAAAATCTTAAAATCAAAGATATATAATTTATTTTGGATCAAATCGTTTGAATTGATTGATGTGATGATCCGTATTTTTTTTTCCTAAATAAACAGTGTGAAGATTAGATAGGAGATTTTTTTATTTCATGATTTTTAAAAATAAAAATCTTAAAATCAAAGATATACAACTTATTTTGAATCGATTAATATGATGGTCCATTTTTTTTTTTTAACCAACGTGAAGATTAAATAGGAGATTTTTCTATGTAATGATTTTTATGTAAAATTACCTTATATAATCTTATAACCAATTACTAAAAGGGACAAATGGAAAATCGAAGGTTTATCGCTATAGCCTATTTTAGAAAGTATAGATTTAGGACATTCCGAAGTCAAAATATCACATAAGGTGTTTTTTTACTATGAAAGAAGTAATAAAATAGATGGTAAAAACATGCCTTTTTTTTCTTCTACTTTACAATTTTGTAAAAACACATAAATTTATAAAATGATTTAATGTCATTTATTTTTCAATGCATTTATAGTTTTTTTTCCATACAATTGCAGATTCACCTACTCTTTATGATTCACCTACTCTTTATTGAAGAGGATGGAGAAGAAGACTCTTAACTCAGAGGTTCAAGAAATTCCTCAAAGTTGAAGGTTGACAAAGCGACAGAGAAGAGAGCGAATGACTGTTTTTTTATTATTATTTTATTATTATTTTTATATTTTTGTATTTTTTTTACTTTTTAATTTATGTAAATGCACAATTTTTTTTTTGGGGTTTATAATAACTTACTACTCTTGTACTTTTTTTTTCTTCCTCTTTTCCAGTTTGTTGTAGTCAAATTTGATTGACAAAAGCTAATATTTTAAGGTTTATGTTTCTTAGATTCTAAATAATATTTGTTTGAAATAAATGTTGAAATCAAGGAGAAGATCATTGCAAATTTACAATAGAAGAATAAATTTCTAGAGTTTGTTGCTTTGCTTCAATTTTTTATTAGAAGAAAAACCAATATATAAGATTACAGAAAAATATGTATTATTGTAATTTAAAAATTTAAGCATGAATTTACCTTTTAAGAAATACTTCTCTTCAAGAACTTCTTCGTGTCATTGTTGTCTTCTCCCACGTGATTTTACTTGCTATGACTTTAGATAATAATTGACTTTTGGAAGCCTTAGAAAGGAAGGGAAATTGTGATGGAATTGGGGGAAAATGGAGAGTTGAGAGAATTGTCAAAGTTGTAGAATTATGAGAAAATCATAGTGCAGTACTCTCACTTCTCACCATCCTTTTATATAAAATAATGAAGTTAAAAACACGTACTTAAGGGTTGTTTTCAAATCTAATAAAATGAACTAAAATATTTACAAAATATAACAAAATTTTATTGTATCAGAATAGATTACCATTTGAACCAAAATATTTACAAAATATATAATAGTCTAGCACGATCTATTGCAGATGAATTGTAATATTTTGCTATTATTTGTAAATATTTTCAATAGTTTTGTCATTGAAAAATTATAATTAATCTACTTTAATATCATACATTAAAATAAATGATTATTTGAATTATATTCAAATGTATATTTCTATCATAACCTATAAGTTTAACATGAATCTTATTCATATTAAATGATTAATTATTTAAATTATATTTAAATACATTAAATTTTCTTATAACATAGTTGTAATATGAATCGTATCCAACAATGTCTGCAAAGAAAAATTAGTATTTGGTTTAAATTAAAATTTGGAAAGAAAAATTAAGGCGTAATCAAATATCTCAATAAAATAAAAAAAATTGTATTTTCAACCAACAAAGGATCATTACAAAAGTTTATATGAAAATAGAAAAATAAATATTTTAATTTAAATGAAAGTCTGAAATTATCATAGATGATAAAGGTTTTATTTTATTTATAGAGAAGTTATCCCAAAATCTTAAAAAATAGAAAATATTTTAGTTTATATCAAAGTTTTAAACTAGAAGGATAATCAAATCAACCACAAAAAATATTTTGGTGAGATTATTAGTTACGTTCATAGATTTAAATAATTTTGAAACAAATAATTCTCAGTTCACTTATAATGGTTGACATATATATCGATCCAATTAATTAAACTTTTTGTTGCTATCAAAAATCTAAAATTTAAATTCAATAAAATTTCTAAATTCCTAAAATTTAAATTCAATAAAAAAAATTCTAAATTTCAAAAGTACATAAATTTCCATAATTCTGGAGGATTAACAATAACAATTACAATTTTGTAAAACAAATAAATTAACCCATAGATATCAATAAAACAAGAAAACATTTTTCTATATATATATGTTCCTCAAATTCAACTAAGTATATATTTATCTAAAAGTCAAAAGATCGCAAAATTCTAATTCTTTTTTCAAATAGACCTTTCATTCTAAGAACATTAAACCATGGAGGATTACTTTTACAATAATCCATATTAAAACCTACCCTAAAATTTAGGGATGTTTTTGTATAAATTAATAAAAAATTAACGAAAATTAGGAATTGGATAATTAGGATACGAAGATTGCATTGTTTTAAAAGGAAAAAAAATTGGAAAAGAATGAGCTTTATTAATTATATTAGAGAAGGAAAATGTTTGTGTTAATGTTAATAATTGTAGATTAGATAGTTAAGAAGTAGATTAAATTTTATAAATAGCATGGAATGAAGCCAAAGCCAAAAACCAGAAGCCAAACTCAACGATCCGTCCAAGAGGTTCCAAGTTTATCGATGCTGCTCACTGGGCAGTGATCACTCCGATCTCTTCGACTTCTGCAAATTTCCATACCAATTTACTCCATCAATCAAATGGCTTCAATCTCTTCCAGCCCTCGTTCCGTTGAAGACATCTTCAAGGATTACAACGCTCGACGCACAGGCCTTGTGCGAGCCCTCACTTATGGTGATCTTTGATTTTCGATCTCTCTCTCTTGCTTTTCACCCTAATCTTTTGATGGGTCTTTTTTTAAATGTGTTTCATGTATTGGGTATTGATTTTGATCTCCCATTCGTGTCTTCTCTTGCAGATGTCGACGAGTTCTACTCGCTTTGCGATCCTGGTGAGCGTTTGCTTCTTTTGATTTTGCCTTGTTTTCTGTTCGATTGATTAGAGAATTCAGGGCGAATGGTAGCGTTGTTACGACGAGGATGTTTCTTTTTTGCTTTTATAGAAATAGGGTTTTCTTTTACCTTCTTTTTTTCTGCCATGTTCCTTTTTGGGACGAGCGTTTGATGGGTATTACTCGGAATTAGTGAGAGAAACTTGTGGTTTTGTGCTCCTTTTGACCTAATTTTGCTCGGGTTGGTTTTTGACGATGAATTTCTTTTTTGTTTTTCGCTCCCAGAGAAGGAGAATTTGTGTTTGTATGGACATCCGAATGAGTCTTGGGAGGTGACTCTGCCTGCCGAAGAAGTTCCATCCGAGCTCCCTGAACCCGCGTTGGGGATCAATTTTGCAAGAGATGGGATGAAGCGTAGAGACTGGCTTTCGTTGGTGGCTGTGCACAGCGATTGTTGGTTGCTTTCAGTGGCGTTCTATTTTGGTGCTCAACTCAACCGTAATGAGCGGTAAGTTATATAACTTCTAGAGTATAGGAAAATCTTCTGGATCTTGAATTCATGAAGCATGTAGGCTGTTTGGTGTGCCACTTGTGGCCTCAATGATCTCTTGTTTGAAAAGTTATCTCTCACATCTTTCTGCACTGGACAATGGGCATAGCACTCATTCCAATTAAGTGCCTTGGTTATGTTATCCTAATTTGTTTGATGACCAAGGTCCGTTTTACCTGAGTTTGATCTCTTATTCTGTTGTGGTATACTGTCAGTTGGGAAAGTGGAAAAGGTCATGTTCTTCTTGTCATTGTGATGAAAATTCTTTTATACAAGTTGTGTTATGCGTTTATTTAAGACACTAGCAATAGAATCCCCTGAGTTAACTGTTATAAGCTTCTTATTAAAAAAAAGAGTTTACTGTTATAAGCATGCGAATCTTTCCTTCCAATTTGCTTCACTTCTTCTACCTTTTCTTGCTCACACTCTGTGTGTGTGGATCTCTGTCTCAAACATTCATAAACCATATCAGAAACTTTCTTTTGTAAGTTGAGAAAAAACTGCCATTTGAATTTGTATTTGCCTATTTGGTAGGGTCTTGGTGTTTTTGTTGACTTGATGATCACAAACAATAAAATGCTCTTCGAGATAGTGTCTCTTCTATTCTTCATGTGCATTTTCATTTTCATTTTCATTTTCATTTTCATTTTCATATGATTGGTTATAATCATTTTTGTGGATGGTATGGTTTTTGCGCTCTTGACTTCACTCTTGTAGCTTCCCTAATAAGTGTCTAGTTGGCTTGTGGCTGGTTGTTTTTGGGCTGGATGCATGCAACTCTCATTGCCAATGACCTCAGAAAGAGGAGAAAGGGTGTTGCAGTCAAGCTCCATCTTAAAGAAATTTAGGTGGACCATGATGGGTTGAGATGTCCTAGGTGCCATTCCTTTTGCAAAGAGCTTTGGACATTGTTGGAGATAATGATTGGGGATTGTATCAGTAGTATAAACTACTTTTTTTTTGTCATGAACCACATAGAGACAAAATTCTTCCTAGGGCTTTAATAGGCTGGTCCACTCTTCTCCCTTCCTAGTCACTAAGTGTGCAGACCTATATTACATTACATGGTTCCTTGGTTTGATTAGTGGCTTCAAGTTGGTGATGCTTCTCTATTCACCCATCATACACTATTTGGAGACATCTTCTTTTCTCCTCTTATGCAAGGCCAGCTGTTTTTAATCTAATCTTTTCGACACTGTGAATCTCTTTGAGAAAGCATTTAGATCAACTCTGAAGCTTAGTCTTTAGCTTTGGATGCAAGCTTGCAAACTGAGCCAACTTTTTTGTTTGGGGATTCCATTCAATGGAAGCCAATGTACTACATTTTTTGGTCACCTATGATTGAAAGAATAGGGAATGGAATTACTTCTCTATCTCTAAGGGTGTTCATCCTAATCTTCTTCAATCAACCTTTATCAGCCTCCCCTATTTATTTTTGTATCCCAACAAATTGGTGGTAGTAGCTAAAGGCATTTATAGAATCCTTGGAAGGTCATTTACTCTGGTTTTGATTCTTTTTCTAAATTTATATAACTTTTGGTAGGGATAGCCTGGTTCTTTTTTGGAAGTTAGTTAATAGTTTAATAGGACAGCCCTCCATTGTCTTATATTCCCTTGTATTCACTGAAATCTCCTCATATGCCCTTGTCTTCTCCAATTTGGGGGATCTAGTTTCTTTTAGCTTTGGCTTTGAACGCCAATGGATGCGTTTGATGTTATCTTTGATTTTGTTGGTATTAGGTTTTCTTTTCTTTTTCCTTTGGACCTAAGGATATTTGTTCGCATTGTGTTTTCTTCAAGCTGTTTTCACCCTCTTGTGTGGTTCTCCCCATCCAAAGTGGGGGGGGGGGGGGGGGGGGGGGGGGNTCAGTTTTTATTATGTAATGATTGCTTTCTAGTTTAGGAACGTATTTGTTAAGTAATTTGTAATCCACATATTTTTCACGGTAGAGAATTGTTGGAACTTGGATTTTTTTTTTTTTTGGGGGGGGGGGGGGGGGGGGGGGGGGGGGGGGGGCTTGAGCTCTCCCACAAAAATTAGATTCTTTATCTAGAGGACTTCCTCCATACTTTTGAGTCCGTAATTTTGTGTTTTGTGTTAATGTGCTTTGAAGTGTTTGGATCTTTTTTTTTGGAGATGTAATATTGCTATCTTGATTTTGGATGCTCTTTTGGAGATTTTTGGAATTCTCCTGTTCATCGATGGTTTGGAGGTGTTGTTCCATAGAGAAAAAGTAGGAGTTTTGTTGAGGATAACCTTTCAAGTGACTTTGTAGAATAGAAAAAAAGGACATTTTGGGGGTGATGTCTTGAGGAGGTTCGGTCTACGGCTTGGGTCAATACCTTTCTTTCAGTCACATTGAAGAGTTTTAGTAATTCATACTTTGTTTTCTTACTCTTACCCATTGGTTGGGGCCCTTTAACATAGTTTTTTTTGGCTTCTGTCCATGTTTTTTGTTTTTGATTTCTCTTACCTTGGGTTTTGGTTGTCATTAATGTTTTTGTTGCTTAGTTGTAAACCCTTTCGTTCTTTTTTTTCTTTTTCATTTTGTTTTTTCAGAAAAACACACCCACACCTTATTCTTGTATTCTATCCACGACGACATCTTTACACGCTTGACCCTGTAAACTTCCCATTACTCTGTGAAATTTCCACCAGTCCAAAGTCTTCTATCAGATTGATGAATTTTCACTTGCTTCTTGTGCTTCTTCCCCCTTGAATATCTCTTGTGACCTTTTACTTTTGGAATCATCTCCTGAAGGTGTTGCTGACTATCTATTTCTTTAGTTGGGATGGTGAAAGTGAGAAAATGAAGCTTGATTACCTCTGACCCTCCCATACGTATTTATGAATTCCCACTAGACTCTGTTTTTCATAAGAAAACCCTTTTCTATGTGTAATATAATATTTAGAATCTTCTCTCCCTCCTTTCATTGGGGTTGATTCTCTTTTGGGAACTCCCTTCCTACTTAGACTGACATTAGCTCTCCCCAAACTAAGGATCCGTACTAAATGTTAGGCCTCTTTGCAATTTAAGAACGTCTTGGCCATCTCTCACTCCATTCTTCTTGAGGCCCAAGTCCCTTTGGGTTTAGTGTCATCCTTCCTTCCAAGTGCTAAGCAAATTTGAACATCAGAAGATTTTGAAGCTCCCCATCAACTCAGCTCCCTTCATCATTAGCTTGATCCTTCAGCGTACTAGCTTATTTATATACTTCAACCATGCCAACTAGTCATTTTATATTTTTTATGAAAAGGAGAAAAACCTTACAACAATTTAGCATGCCTATCAAAAAGATCTTATGGAAAGGGAGTGGTGAACATTAGCACTATTATTCAGTGTATTGGAAAAAGTTGTTTCAAAGTCTAAATTGTTTGGAGTGTTTGAGGTGTTGATTATGTATATTTTGAAATAAATTACTCCTTAAGTTGTGCTTTATGCTAACATCAAGCAAAACTTATATATTTATTGATATGCAAGGCAAGTTGGTTGAGGGATATACTCACACAGAAGAATTCCTAAAGGCTGCGCTTGATGAATCCCTTAACCGAGGAGGGGGCTAAAACAGGGCCTTCATACTATATGGTTGAGAAACAAAGGAGTACTAAAATGAATTGTGAAGAGCCCCTCAACGAGCTGTATACTGGGCACGGTCTTTGAAGTTAACTAAATAATTGATCTTAGAGGAGAAAATTTTAAATTTCTTTTCCTTTGTAGAAGCCAAGGTCTTTGAAGTTAATAAAAGAAGTGAACTTACAGAGAAAATTTTGGAATTCCTTGTCTTCCATAGAAGCCAAATAATACTTATAATAGCATTATACCAAAGAAGTGAACTTCTAACTGGACAAAGGCTCTCTATGATGCAGCCATCCATCCTTTCAGGAGGGCACCAAATTTAATAAAATAAAATGCAGATAAACTTTCTAACCTTTTCTTTTAGCAAAAGAACTGTGATGCTAAAAGATGGTTGACTCATCTCTGTTGCTGCACAAGTGGAAGAGCAGATGTCAAATGGAGAATTTGGTTTTCTTGGGGCTAGGGCCTTTTCAAATGAGCTTGCTATGATTCTGGTCCAGAAATTAAGTTTCTTGAAAGACTGTCATTGACTGACTTCACAGAGAAGTAGTGTCAAGGGCCAAAGAACTTTATCCTTGGCTTGGAGGGATCACTTGGAACACACCCACTTGGGTGACATTCCTTCATTTGTCTATCTAGCCAGGCTGCTTCTCAAATGAAAATTTCAAGTTTTACTATCATCATGCTAATATCTATGAATCAAGAATAACCTGGAATCAGCTTCAGCATAAGTGGAACGAGAAGGGAAGAAAGTTCCAAGATGCTGTGATGTAACACAATAAAATACTCCCATTCTTATCTTTCTTCCATCACCTAGCTTGAGATAAATATTCTTTAGAGAAATTGTCTGGTCTTCAAAATAGATTTCAAGGGCTTCAAGATTCTTTGAAATTGTCCCGTTGACTTGACTTGTACATTTTTAGTGAGATTAGGTGATGGATTGGTGATTCCATTTGTAGACAACTTTCCCGGTGGTTAATCTCTGATATGGTTGTGAAGAATAGTGAAGGGCATAACATTTTGGCTCTTGTTTATAGGAGTTGGTACGCCATTTGAGTCAGCAACGCTAACAAGTGACAATGGTCCAACACTGTGGCAGCTAGGTGATAGGCCTTATTGTGAAAGGGAATAATTATCACACTGCCTAGGAATTGAGGGAGAAAAATGTCAACTTGGTTGCCCTTTGAGGTAGGTTCAAGTTTTCAATTAGGAATTCTATTTGGGCAGCTATTTGAGATATTATAGTATGTTATGGGTATATAATTCATTAATTAGTTATGGGGACTGACCAAACCTCTCAAGGTGCTTGGTACTTGTAATTTTCCTTTCTTATTTTAGGAGGAATTGAGTTGGTTTCTATTATATTCTCTGGTTTTCATGAGTTTTAGGGGGTGCTTGGGCCTCCAATTCCAAGTGGGTGTCACTCCATGTTTGGGGCTCCAGTTATAATAGTTGGTGTTTCCAATTATTATAACCTACAATTAATTACATTATTACTATTTCAAATTCCTCTTTGGTACAATATTTACTATTTCCTACCCAAACTAAAATAGTTTGCACCCGAAACACACTATTATTATTATTATTATTATTATTATTATTTTTGACGGAATCAACAACTTTTATTGAGAAAAAATGAAGAATACAAGGGCATACACAAAAAAAAAAAAAAAAAAACAAGCCCACAAAAACACTCCACTACAGAAAGAGTTTCCAACTAAATAAGATATTACCTAGAGAATAATTACAAAAAAACCTTGATTCTAAAGCCTAAAATTAAGCATGAAACCTCACTAAGGTCCCTATTCAAACCTCTAAACACTATTGTTCCCCTCCCCCAAAGGTCCCACAACATGGCACACACCCTAACAAACCACAAGAAATGACCTTTCTCTTTGAAAGACAGATGGAAGAGGAACTCCTTGATCATCACACAAATACTCCTTTGGCCAGCTAATTCAACATCAATCTTCGGTGTGCAACAAATTCACATAGACCTCGTGAACTAGCAACCCTAGAGAAGGTGATCCAAATCTTCCTCTACCTTCCCCCACAGACTATTATAATCCACATACTATAATAATCAACTTAGTGCCCTAAACACCCCCTTAGTGGTTGCTTAGGTAAGATGTCAATATAGTAAACCGTGTTTTTATTTTTTCATTCTCAGTGAAAGTTTGATTTCCAATAAAAAAGGGAAAAAAAAGAATACAATATGACTTCCCCAACTCTTATTTTTAGAATGTTATGGTTGAATTATGATAGCTCAGTTGAACAAAATCACCCATTTTCGTAGGCAGAGAAAGGAGAATGAAAGTTAGGATGGTGATGATCATTATCTTAGTTCCGTTCTAATAGAGCAAGCATCTCGCATGATCAACATTGAGTTTGAATGGTGCATGTGAGATGATTAATGGGCTGTTAGGACTTGGGTTTGAAGGAAGGCCATTGGAAGGAGGCTCCATATAGATATAATACATTGAGGGGAAAAGGAAGGTCATTGTCTATTTGTTCAGTTTTTAGCTGGGTAAGAGGAAAACAAAGATCTAATTTCCAGTAGAGGTAGAGTTAAAACAGAAAATGGAGGGAGGGAAGGATAATAACAATGTCACAAATGAGGTCTTGTAGTTCAAAAACTGAAGTTGAATACTTGAAGGCCTTTTCTTGTGCCTGTTAGAAAATAAATTGCATGGATAATTGGAATATTCAAAATGTCTAAGCCTGCCGCCCCTGGCTTATTACGCGACTTCCCTACTAGTCATGATCCATGAATCATAGACATAGATATGGATGTGATAGGATACGCCGGTACATCAATTTCTGAAAACCTAGGATACGGATACGTTGATGATACATTTGTTTTAAAAGAAAAAACATCCAAGATATGTGTAAATTGAACATAAGATACTAAATGCAATCCACTTAGTGTCAAGTTGATAACAATGATACAATACACAATACAATAGGCAACATCAAAGATATTGAAATACAATAGTCAATAAAATTCAATAGAAAAGGTTGGTGGCGGCATCGAAGTCTTTGTTGAATTGTTGAAGATAATTAGTTGGGTTATTTTTTTGTATGACTTTGTAGGGACTCGGGTGTGAAGGTGAAGATTACATGATTTTTGGGTTTCGTTTTTTCTTTTTTTCTTTTAGTTTTGAGTCGGGGTAGTGGGCTTTTTAAATAAGCAACTTAGTTGTGGAAGGGGATGCATGTTCGATATTTGAAAAAAAAAAAGAAAAATAGATACACCAAATCGCGTATTGGATACGTATCTAGGAAGCACTTGGGAGTATCGATATTTAATATGTATTTGATATTGATTTTCTGCCTCACATGAAGTATCTGTGCTTAATAGGTCATGATCATAGAAACATAATAATTATTATTATTTTCTGATAACAATATTAAAAAAGCCTAAGCTAGCTTAAGACACTGTATGCATCACACCTACTACTAAAGGAATCAAAAGGTAATAATTTATCTTAAAAAATTCTTTGGCTTTATCTCCAAGTGTGCCAAAGAAGACCTCTTGTTGCACAGTTTCTCTAAGGATTTTGGACATTCCTGTGAGGTTACCTTTACAACCACCTAAAGGCTTTGTTCATTCGATCTTCTATTCTTTTGGGAAGGCAAGTTTGAATCCTGATTTCACTCATCACAAAGTTCCATACAAAGTTCCATCTTTTGGAATGCAAGCTTGAATCCTGATTTCATTCAATTCATCACAATGTTCCATAAAGAATTCCACCTGCTTGTTGGTCATGAACGATGCAAGAAAGATGATCAACATTCGTATTTTCCTTAAAGCAGTAAACACAAACTGTGGGGCACAAATTCCACCCGGGGAACTTTCTTGCAACTCGTCCTTGTATTAAAACTTCTATATGCTAGTCACCAAAAAATTAATTTCACCTTTTTGGGTATCACGGGCTTCCAAATTTGATCAAGGTGAGCAAACCCTCATGGGGAGTATGATTTTCATAAAGGCCAAGCAAGGCAATTCAACTGCCTAACTCCCAGATGAATAGACCTCTTCTCAATCCTAGGTCCCAGGTCTGTGTTGTGGCACCAAACACTTATTTATGGAAGAATTCTTGTTAAGGGAGATTGAGAACAGATTTGGAAATTAAAGAACCAAAAGAGTGGACTCAACCCAACTACCTTACTATGTCTTTCCACAATCATCCACAGTTGAAATTATTAGACTTGAGGAATGGTTTTTTTTTTTTTTGCTCTTGACCATCTCTCTCCACAATCTATTATCCTTCAACTTTTTGTTAAGAACGACAACCCCATAAATACTAGCAATGACATTTCTCCATAAGACATCTTCTTGTGTGGAACACCACAAATTTCATAAGCAGTGCTTTGTTTCTTTGCAAGATCACCCCTACAACCCTTTACAGCAAATAGGATGCACTACCTCACCCCATTTAACTAGATGGCTGCACAAATATATATGTACCTCCATTCCAAATGAACTCTCTAATCATCTTTTCTATGCTAGAGATAGTCTATTGGGAGCTCTCTGGGGGAGAATTATAGAGGAAGTTAATTCAACATTGTTTGAGCCAATGTCAATATCCTAGCCTTAGACACAGTAATACTGCTCCACTTTTTTAATCCTAGGAACCCAGTGTTTTGGAACCCTGTCATAAGAGAAGTTTGGAATGGTCGGGTAAGGTGTCCGATTTGTGAGGATCACTTGTATTCCTTGCAAGAGAGTGGCTGAGGACCTCAGTTATAATCTTTGGATACGTGATTTTGAAGGAATGATTTGGAGCTATTTCTTTTAGGAATTTTGACTTCTGCTTTATCAGTTTTTAGAGTTCTAGAGTGATGATTGAGGAGCTTATTTTCCACCGACCCAAGCCAGAGAGAGATTTTTTCAGAGAGTTAGAGAGGTCTTTGGGCGATATTTTGCATCTTGCTAGATTCCACGTTTCTTTTGGGCTTTAGTTACAAAGTTATTTTGTAATTATTCGTTAGGTCTTATTTCTCTTGATTAGAGTCTCTTCTTATGGTTAAACTCCTTTTTGTGGGCTCTTTTTTGTATGTCCTTGTTTTCATCTGTTTTTTCCCAATGAAGGTTTGGTTTGTATTAAAATAAAAGAGGACTCCACTTTTCACTCCAGTTCTCTAATTTGACTCAAAATCTGTCTGTCCAACAAAGGTTTCCGAAAGTTGTTGTAGAGTTCACCTAGTAGAAGCAAAGGCTGTCACCAAGTCCAGAAAGCCCTTGAATATGGTCTCCAAACCCTTCAAAAACTCTTTGGTTCCTATCAATTCAAATCCTCCATGAAGTTGTAACATACTGCATTGATTCATAGAGCTAAGGTTTGCCCCTTAAAAGGAGAACCATCCACGTGCTGGAGCACTGCAGCAACTTAAATTGAGTATTTAGAAGTGTGGCCCTACTTGCATTGGCAAACCTGTAATGAAAGAACAAAAGGTGGTGATTTTCCAGTTTTGGTGTTAAAAAAACGCACTGGTTGGTAGAAATCAGGGTATTTGGAAGCCTTTTTTTGGAGCTTATTGCAAGTATTTAGTTTTGTCTGAATAGAAACTTTCACCTTCTTGGGAATTTTGGCTTTCCAAATTATCATAATCTTAACCTGTGGGGTATTTGCCCTCTGATTTGGTGTTGAAAGGATGAAAGAGTTCACATTAAAAACTCTCCTCTATGGAGATTCCACCATCTGAGATCCTCCCTATTGGTTGTGGGAGCAAGGGAGCTGATTACAAGTAGTAAGCTGGTCCATTCCTCAATTTGTCATCGGTCAAATTTCTTCTAGGGAGAATAATTACACGACGTTTGCAAGATGAGGTCCTTTAATTTATATTACCATATGAAGCTTATTGTAAGCAAGATGAAAGGCTTCCAGCATAACCATCTTGTGAACTGGAGGTGCTGATTCTTCTTCCACATACAGAACGTATGCCCATTGGAAATGATTTTTTTTTTCTTTGATCATTGCTTTTATCAATATCTCCTAGGACATTTGCAACAATAAAATCTTTTCTTGGGAGCTTTGATCTCCAAATCATGTGAGTGAAACATGTATAATATCCAGCCTGCCCACTAGATTTCTCTATCCAGCAAGCTTAAGCACAAAACTTCAACACCAAAAATCCTTGTCCAACACCAACCATGTTGTGAAATTTGAAGTCTTCATGAAGGTCCCTGTGATGAGCATGGCTGAATGTAGGCAAGGATTCGTTGGTAAGGCTGCTGAATAGAAAAATAAGAAAATATTAAACATCACCATATAGAAACATATCTATGATGTTCATTAAAGAAAAGGAAAATGAAACATATCTATAATAATAATGTTTTGTTGTCCCTCAATTCTTCTTTTCCACTATAAAACTCTAGCTAGTTGTCCATCAATGTCTTGTTCGCTTTATCTTTTGTCAAAGCTTAAAAAAACATAAGATTTGCTTTTACTATTGACTTTTTCTACCTAGTTGCTTGCCTGTTCCTGGGCTACTCACGGTATTTCCTACACCAACATATTATGCAAGGAAGCCTTTCCAAAGTTTATATGTATTTTAATTACTATTTGTCTTTGATGAATAACTACTGTTCTGAAATTTTTGATTGCTGTTAATTGTAGGAACACTTTTGTTTAGTGGGTATTAATTATTAGCAATAGACCCAGGACTTCATGTACAATGTTGTATTTCCATTACGTACAGTTTGGGTCTATCCTGATCAAGTTAATTATCTTTCATTGTTTGGGTGGTCATATTAAACTTCTAGTGAGAATGAAGGGTGAAAGGCTATAGTCGACTTGTAGCTTGTCTGCATTTGAGTTCTGATTTCTTGTATGATTTTTTCCCTATGGATATGCTCTCAATGTTTTCTTCTTTTTTTTTTTCTCTATATGTAATTCCACACAATATGTATATATATATGGAAACAACCTTTTATTGACAGATGAAGAAATACCGAAAGAATACAAAAAAAACGCTCATTGATTGAATAGAAACAACTTTCCATGCATGATATTGATACATTTATGTATGGTCAAATACAAAACATTTCATTGAATAATGAAATATAGAAAGGGGAAGGTGCCTTTCTTGTTAAAAAATATAAAAAACAATCTAAGATGAGAGGACAATAATAAATTTATCTGGTTTTCCTTTCCTTATTAGACCAGATAAATTTCCAAGTCCTTTCTAAGAAAAGAACGACATACTATGACTAGAACTGCATTTGTGTTGTTCTAAGGGTTAAGACAAGGTGTAGAATTAGTGCATCTTAGCTGAGGCATATAACACATTATTTCTAATAGGGAAGGTGAATCTTGACAGTTAGAAGTGTGAATCTACAGGGGGTTTTGGGATGGGAGTAGACATGTAAATAAGGAAGGGGATATAGAAGAAAAAGAATGAAGAAGGTAAGGAAATATTCGAGTGTCTTGGGGAGAGAAGTACACCTTTAGAACATTTTTGATAGTATTATTTTCATTTCCTCTATATTTGAATTTAATATGTAATGCATGAATTCGATCAGTTCGAAACTCCGCTTTGTGTTTATGAGAGAGCATTGATTTTGTTTAGTTCAAGCATCATTTAAAAGCATAGATTTTTCTGACTGTCCAGCACATTTTTGGTTTCCCCGTTTTACAATTTTGTGATATAGAAGGAGTTCAACAGCAATATTTGAACTCATTAACTGATTCATTGTGCTCTCTTATTGCTGTGATTGTGCCCATTTCATGATGTTTAACGAAATAGTTCCAACCTTTGGTGTCTTTTATTTTTGTGGGTAAAAGGGGGAAGAAAAAAAAAACTGTTTCATTGAACTATCAACTAAAGATTTGTCTGTAAACTAGTGTAGATCCTTGCATACTTTCACTCAATTTATCATTATCCTTTGTCTATGTGACGTGTTTGCACAAGATAACTTGAACCTCATTGTTACTTTCTTTTGCCATCCATGTGACTAGAACAGAACAATTGCTTTGATCTGATCTAATAGAACAAAACATGTACTCTTTGTCTTTCCACAGGAAGCGCCTATTTAGTATGATTAATGATCTACCCACTCTATTTGAAGTTGCATCTGGAAGGAAATCTGTTAAAGACAAACCCAGTATGGATAGTGGAAGTAAATCCAGAAACAGCACAAAGGTGAAGTGGTCTAAGTTTCCATTTGATACTTTTTCCTTGACTGAGAACTTTAGGATAGCAACTAAAATTTTTTTAAAAATCTTTGCAGAGGTCACTAGATGGGTCGATTCGAAACAGCAATCCGAAGCTACTCGAAGAGAGTTATGGAGAGGATGAAGATGAGCACGGTGATACGCTCTGTGGGAGCTGTGGTGGGAACTACAACGCAGACGAGTTTTGGATTGGATGTGACATCTGTGAGAGGTGGTTCCATGGGAAATGTGTGAGGATAACACCTGCCAAGGCTGAGAATATCAAGCAATACAAATGCCCCTCTTGCAGCACAAAGAGGGGAAGACCGTAGTGCGCGGAAACACCTTAATGTAAAGCACATTTTGTGGGAGTTAACATTTATGTGTCTTGGGAAAACTCTTGGTAAGGACAAAAAGAAGTTAAGGTACATGTTAGGGGATTTACTTGTGAGGGGTTTATAGGGGGTTATAAAGTTAACACTCTAACGGATAAGCAAGCATGAGTTGAAGCTAGTTTTCTTTTCGTTTTATTCATACATGTTCGTGTCGTATAGTGTTCGGTGTTTAAAGATTGAATCTTGTCTTCGTTTATAATGATATGAAATGATCTGATCCTTCATGTTAGGCTACACTTTGTTTGGAGTTTTGGCCTTTTGGGGCATCATTATTTGACAGTTATTATTTTTAGCATACAAGTAAGCATGGTTGATTCTACCGTCTAAAGATTGCTCTTCTGGTGTGGATAGATTTCAGGTCTGTTTGGATTGGATTTTGAAGTGCTTAAAAACAATTTTTATTATTTATTTATTTATTTATTTTTTTTTTTTTCAGCTAAAACATCAATCCAAATCCAAACAGACTCGAACCTTGGATTATATAAATTCTATCTATGCATTCTTTGCCAGAGTTGTAGGTTACCGCTAGATTTATGATGTTCAAGTTCCATTTTTTTTAGCTTGGTAATTTCAAGGTAGCTGCAATTCCTAAAATTCTGTTATACAGAGATAATTATACTATCAACAAATAACTGTTAATGTGAATAACTCCTGGATAACAAATCTTATTGAATACCACTATTGTGTATAGCATAAATGGGAGCTCTAAGTAGAGATGTCCACGGGGCCGAGGATGGCTTCTTCGCACCTTGTCTCCATTCTCCATTTCATTCTCTGCTGCTCCTGCCAAATTTTCAATGGAAATGGAGCCAAATTTTCAATGGAAATGGGGGTAGAGATTTTCCACGTGGAATATGCGAGATCGGGTTCCCTTTTCCTCTTTTGATTTTTTTTTTTTTTTTGGGAAAAAACCAATTTACATAAACCATTATTATGAATTTTTTTTAATTAAATGGTCAACTTTTGTATGATTAGTTTTAAAAAGACAATTAGAATTTAAGGAGAAATTATTCAAAATTTTCAAGTTGAAAGAAATATTTACTTATCAAATTATTCATATATATAATCTAAATTTATTAGAGTTCAAATATATATATTTTTTTACAATAATTTAAACATATTCATTATTTTGATCAACAATAAATCTTGAAAATTAAATATAATATTTGTATAATAAAAATAAATAACATAACATTAAATTATTATAATAAATAAGCCTAATGGGACGGAGAACGGGGCGGAGACAGGAAATGTATTCCCCATCCCAGTTTCTATTTATATTTAGCTTTTGAAGAATCTTTTTTCCTACTTCCTCTCTCATTCCCCGCTTAAAATGGGGAATTCCCTTCCTGTTCGGTGCGAGTCCCACGGCCCATACCCAAGGGGATATGGACATCTCTAGCTCTAAGTCTAACCAAATACTAGTAAAATTACTAAAGAACAAAAAAGAAAAAAAAAAGAAAAGAAAAAAAAGAATAAGAAGGAAAAAGGAAACTAACAAGCTCTTTTTTATCCGTACCTATAGAAGAAAATTTAACAATGAAATAGATCTTTTATTTATTATTATTCTTTTTATTATTATGTGGGATGGAGTATACCTTTGAGATTCACAGTTCAAGGGCTTTATGTTTTATGTCTATTGTAGTTGTATTTTGCTTCGTTTGGGTTTAGGGTTTGAGAGGAGATTTTGTATTAGGTTGAATTAATGCTTCCTTCGTGAATGCTACTTCTAAAATTTTAGGGTAAATATCAATTTATATTCCTAAACTTCAGAGTTATATCAATTTAAATCCAACCCTAAACTTTGAGGATTGTATCAATTTAAACCATAAACTAACAATTGTATTCATTTAAATCTTGAACTTTGGGAGTAGTATCAATTTAAACATTGAGCTTTCACAGTTGTGTCAATTTAGATATTTTATTATGTTTTATTTGGATATATTGATGAAAGTTCAGAGTTTAAATTGATATGTTTATAAAAGTTTAGAGTTTAAATTGACACACTTATGAAGTTTAAGGTTTAAATTAATACAATTATTAGTTTGAGGTTTAAATTGATACAACTCCCAAAGTTCATAGTTTAAATTGATATAATTATTAATTTAGAGTTCAAATTGATATAATTCTAAAATTCAGGATTTAATTTGATACCATTATTAGTTATATATTTCAAAGACTTGACATGTTTGCTTTAACGATTTTGAGATTAATTTTGGGAAGGATATTAAAAAAGATATTTGTGCTTATTTATATCAAGGAAATCTTTCTATATTTAAATACGTATTTATTAGAGTCTTAATTAGTTGGACTTTTTTTCTAGGAGAGAGAATATGCAATAATTATAGAGTGTTAATTAATTGATTTTTTCCCTTTTGCATTTAAGTATGATTTTATTTTCCATTTCACGTATTAAATAATTTTTATGGGTTTGATTTCTTTTAGCGGATTCATAATTATTTTTAAATATAACTTAGAACATTGTGTTAGATATTTAAAAATATTCTCATCAATATATGAAATATTCTAAAATTTGTTATATAATTATATTGTAGAACATATGCTTGTTTGACACTACTCCATTTGTGCGTATATTTAAAATATACTCAAATACATAATTGCGCTGTTCGAAAGTTTCAACATAACAGTATCCATATGAGAGTATAAAATATATTAAGAGTATGTATTGTTTAACTGAATTTATTTATTAGTTATACTGCCGTATATAAATCACTCAACTTTCAATATAAATCATAGTATATATCATAAATGTCGATTGAACGAGGAATAGAGAGAATCTAAGAGTGGGGAGTCCTGCATGGGGTTGCATTTAGCAAAATGGGAAAACATATTTCCTCTCTTTTTTTCTCATATATATGGGATTTAAACTTTGAATTCAATTGGAAGATTTGAAAAAAGATTTTGATTTAATTAAAAATTACAAGTGAATCAAGAGACCTTTGAATTTTCTTTTTTTAGAAGTACGTGTAAATTAATTAAAAATGGAAGATGAAAACATATTTGAACCTTAATATTTGTGCATGCAATTAAGAGTCTACTTAGACATTCTTGTAAATAATAAAAAAGTTAGACATAATATTGAGCATTTACGGATATCACTTTTTTTTTTAATATTTTAATTAATTATATTTAAGCAAAACTTATAAAACAATACAAACCTTTACTTTTTAGGTATAATGTTCTTTAATTATCTAAAAATAAAAATTTAAAATGTTAGACATATATATTGTAGGTTTCTTAAGTGTTGGATACTCATCATATAGTATCTACATTTCAAACGAGTCTAGCTTTATTATCATCCTTCTTGAAGATGAGATTTTTATTCTTAAGAAATGAATGGATTAAGTGTAAAAAAAGTGTGGTTTTCAAAATTATTCGAGGAAAAAAAAAAAAAAGAAAAAAGAAAAATGGCCTTCAAACTATTTGCAAAAATAGGTTTTTTTTTTTTTTTTTTTTTTTTTTTTTTTTTTTTTTTAAAAAAAAAAAAAAAGACGGAATTGCTTAAAATTCAGTCTTACTAAAAGAATTTGGCTTAGGCTGTGGCTGATTTTCTTTTATTTTAACTGAAAATTATTTTGAAGAAATTCACAATTCGTTAGTTTGTAAAATTTGTTTAGGTGAGATCTAGAATTTACAATGTTACACAATAGAAAAACAACTAATAATAAAAATCTATAATAAGACTCGGGTTAATCTGAAATAAAACAATAGAAAAACAAGTAATAAGACTCGGATTATGAATCAACACATTAGTGCTATGTAAACACAATTAATGAGAGTGCATTTGATTTAACTTTTTAAGTATTTACCTTTGAAAAAAAAAGTCATTTTAAAAAATTTAGAGTATTTGAAAATGACTACTTTAAAAAATAACTATTGGAAAAAAAAAAAAAAAACGAGTTTATGAAATAAATTGATTGGAGAGAAACACTTAATTTTTTTTTCCTTAAAAATGGGTTTTGAGTGTTTACTTAAACGTTTCTCTAATTTGTAAACTTATAAAATTACTAAAATACCTTCACAAAATCCTTTACCCTACTTTCACTATGGTTGCCCCTAGCTACCATAGCCCCCTCTTGGCCACCTCCAACTTCAAAACTTCACTTATTGTTGAATTGAGAAAAAAAAATAAAAATCTTCTTCAAAGATATTTTAGCGTGACTCACATTTTTTTCTAGCGTTAATTAGTCACCTATTTTAGGCATATTTTTTATGATTTGAGAAAAAAACATCCTACTACTCCTCCAATTAAATGGCGGGTTCCACACCTTTTTCATTGTCCACATATTATAATATTGTTGCAAAAAGATTTTTATTGTATTTGCTTGACCTCCATATTTAAGTTAGTTGTCAATACTGAGATATCATCTCAGATACGTATACATCTTCTAACTTGAAAAAATTCACAACTTTAAATAAAGGTGACAAGGTAATTAAAATCTCGCACTTGCACTTGAAATAACTTAATTTACGTTGTTGGTTTCTCTCTACCTCTTGTGGAACCATTAATAACCATTATTTTATCTAGTAAATTAGATAGAGTTAGTTAGTCTCTATTAGACTCTAAATGATGAAATAGTAATTGTAACAAAAGAATAGCATTTAGCTATTTGCTTCATTCTAAATTAGTGTTTAAGTATAGCATTGAATTTACTCAAATACATAGAAAATGATATACTTTAGACTTCTTTTAGTTGAATATATAGTTCTTTGTATACACAAATTAAAGGACATTCTACAAATATTTGGCTAGGCTTTTATCAATGAAATTGTGATAGTCTTTTATGCTACAATATGAGGGTTTATTTATTTATTTATTATTTAATTTTTATATATATATATATATTTTTTTTTTAATTTTTAGTTATGCTAGGTTTGTATTCATCATCCTTTAATGCAATCCAAAATTATAGGATGTGGACACTGTCCATCTTGGCTAACGTAGAATGGGCCTTTTACAACAACAGCCCAACTAAAGAAATGATCATTTTATTTTTTCTTTTACAATAACGAAATAATCAGTTCCTTTATTCACGCCAGTTTAAAATTATTGTTTGCAAGGACAGATCCACGCAAGGGCCCTTCAAATTATCCGTCTTTTATATTTTTAATTAAAATTGTAAGTGATATTCAATGATATAATATACATAATTCAATATAATTATCAAAATTAGTGTCTGGATCGTTGACATAGGAGACCGAGTTTAATTGTGGTCCCAAAAACAAATAGGTTGATTTATGTGGTTGCATTTCAAAAATACTTATAATTTAAAGCCTTAAAAACTAAATGTTTTTTAAAATTTAAAATAAAAATACTAATTACTTTTAAAATTCATTTTGAGTGGTGGTTAAGTACTTATATTTCTTTTAAAATGACTTATTTTTTAAATTCAATATTTAAAAAGTATTTCAAACACACCCTTAGTTTATTTTTAAAAATGTCTAATCCTTCATTTCAATAAAATTTGTTGGATTTGTTAGGAAAAGAATACCCCCAACTAAGATTATCCTACTTTTTTAGCAACTACTTCAATCCCTAGTGAAAAGGAGAACTAACCAACAAAATTTTATCAAATATAAAATGACAACATATAAAATAGTATATACCACGAGATTTTTAATAACGATTGCATGTAAACTTATTATAATATTCAATAAAAGTGAGATTACAATCATATATACATATACAGACAACTTATAAGACCTATATGGGTTACAATGGTATATAATGACGAGATTTTTAGTAATGATTGCATGCAAGAATTAAAACTAACATACCTTAATGGCTTTGTAGAGTGCATTCCTCCATTTGAAATTCAAAACCTACTTTACCCTCTAATCTCAAACCTTAAAAGAGAAACTTATCAAACCCTTTAATTTGCTTCCATGACTACCATTACAATTGGAATGTAGAACTTTGACTGGAATTTCCTAACAATGTTGCACATAAGAAATGATGAATGGTGCACAACAACATGCCTAAAAACTGCATAGCTTCTATTTGTTTCGGTCCCGTAGAAGACATAATTGGGAAGGCAAGCAGAAAAGAAAACTTCACCAATGTATAGTGCCTTTTTCCCTCCCATTCATTCACCAAGATCTATAACCTTTGTTTATGTTTTTGTTGTCGTTGATGAAAGGATCCTGTGGTATAGTAAGAGGATGAACATATCGCAAACAGAAAAATTAAAATGAGAAGTAATTTCAACCCTAAATATAGACAATAAAAATAATAACATATAAATATTTGCAATATTTCGTTAGTTTTGGGTTGTTGAGAATATATATTATGAATTGTATTTTTGTTGATATGGTATATTTGAAAATAACTAGATATACAAGGGTATAACTGAAAAATGAAATCTCCAGTATCTCAACGTTGGATATTTTAGGTAGACATTTCTTATAATAGTTCTAATCCTATCATGTTAATTTCAGTGTTAAAAGGTACTAAATAATTTTTTTCTGCCACTCGTCAAGATAATAGGTACTATCCCATTGATAAATAAGTTTCAAAATATTTTTAGATTTATGTAAAATTTTCAATTCCACCGCTAAATGTTAAGTTTCTAATTTCATTTTGATTTGTTTTGGTTTATGTACTCTTAAAATATTTATTTTTGTCTTTTTACTTTTAAATTTTTCTTAAAATTTTGGATTTTATACTTTTAAAAAGTGATTATTTTTTTGTTCATTTTATTTTCATTATTTTTTTTTTACTAAAATGTTAGTAGTGCATTTTATGAACTAAATTTCTTAAGACTAGCAGTAAATATGTATAAAAAATTATGTTACAATTTACAAAATGGGAATCAAAATGGTTACTTTTAAAATACAAAGACTAAAATAATATGAAATAAAAAGAATTACAATGACCAAACTAGCATTTAAACCATAATTTTATAGATTCATTCCTTTTAGAGGAGGAAGAATAATGTCATTTTCGTTGTATTGTCTATAATGGGTTACTCTATAAGTTTTAGATATTGTGTCTATTTTACTTCTAAACTTAAAAAAAAAACTTCGATTATATCTCTAAACTTAGGACTATGTTTCTAGGAGATTTTTGTACGACTCACCTATTCCTAGACACATTTATGTTGTGACCTACCCCCCACAAACCTATGAATTATAACCTTTTGCATACATCAGAGAACACTTCTAGCCTTCACATTTATATTGGGATAGGGATGAACTTCCCAGCCCGATTACTTTGCTGAAGCCATAACCTGATTTCTAAATAAAAACGCGATGAGTATTTTCGCTTTGTCTTCCCTCCAAAATTAGATCGCAGTAGGGTTGCCAAACCCAAACCGACTACTTTACAAAGCCCTAACCTGATTTTGGATCAAAAGGGTGATGAATAATTTAAAAGAGTTTTTTTCTATCCAACATTAGATTGTGGTGGGGAAGCCAAGCCAAGCCCAACCCGATGGATTTTCCAAAGCCCTAACACAATTTTAAAGTGAAAGTGCGATGAATAAATTAAAAAAGTTTCGAAATATGTTCTAAGTGAGATACCTTATAGTGCACTCCCAAATTGTCGTAAGTCAAATCCTAATAAAGACCTATGAAATTCTATCATGATTGTCGTGGCTATCACCGTCCTCTGCCGACCACCTTTAACTCCAACTCAACTAGTTGAGTTGAAAAAAAATCTCAACTTCATAGATATTTTGGTAGCCACCTATTTTAGGCTTACTTTTTGGATTAAAAAAAAAAAAAAATCCTACTCCTCCAACTAAGTGGTGGGTTCCACGCCTTTTCCATTGTCCACATATTATCGTTGATAGTTGCAAAATTTTTTTATTGTATTTTCTTGGCCTTCATGTTCAAGTTAGTTGTCAACGTTGAGATATCCTCTATATACATATACTCATTCTTAATTGGATTACATTCACAACTTTTAACATAGATGACAAGTACAATTTCTTTCTTCTATTCTGAAGTAGCTTAATTAGTTCTTTACGTTTTACTGGCTTCTCTCTACCTCTTGTGGACACATCAATTACCATTCTTTTATAAGATAAGTTAGATACAATTGTAGTATCTAATAGATTCTAAATTACTACATAACAAAAGAATAGCAATTTAACTCTAACTTAGTTAATTATGGTATTGAATTTTATAAAATACAAAGAAAGATTGATATTTTAGACTTTCTTCAAGTTGAATAGTTCTGTAGCAAAGTATCTATCTATTTATTTAATTTTTATTTAGTTTATTATTTTTTTAATACACAAAGGACATTCTATAAATATTTGGCTAGGCTTTTATCAATGTACTTGTGATGGTCTTTTATGCCACATTATTATTATATTTTAAAGTAAGGGTATAATCCTAGTTGAAACAAAGCTAAGCTTAATTACAATTCTTTAGTTATGCTAGATTTTTATTCATCATCCTTTAATATATCCTAAATTTAGGATATGGACATTATCCATCTAGGGTACATATAATGGGCCTTTTACAACAACAGCCCAACTAAAAGAATGATCAGTTTCTTTATTCCCACATTCAAAATTATTCTTAGTTTTATATACTATTTTTTGGTCATTATACTTTTCATTTTGATTTATTTTAATCATTCTACTTTTAAATTACTCATTTTTGTTCCTATTTATTTAGTCTTTTTATCTTTAAAATATTTATTTTAGTTTTTCTACTTCCAAAGATGACTATTTTGATTCTTTTATTTATATTTTGATTTTCATTTTTTTAAATAAAAAATTTAGTATTACATTTCATCAATTAAATTTCTTAACATGTAGCCATAAGTACGTATTACAGAAATTTAATTTATATTAAGACTTACACACTAGGGATCAAAATAGTTACTTTTCAAAAGTAGAGAAAAGTAAAGAAACTAAGATGAACTAAAACCAAAAGTACAATAACCCAAGAAGTATTTAAGCCATATTTTTTTTTGATTCATTCCTTTTTTTGTCTCTATTTTACCTCTGAACTAAAAAAAAAACATCTAGTTTAAAAAGAGGTATATGAATGAATTGATATCACATTCGAATGAGAGATATCATTAATATATGAAAGTATGGTTAAGAAAGAATTAAAAGAATAGAAAATTACCATTTGTACGAATAAAATGCACTTCCCTTTTTAGTGGCTCAATCATAGAAACTCCAAAGTTAAACATGCTTAGCTTGGAGTAATTTAATATATTAAGTGACCTCTTGAAAATTTCTTCAGAAGCATGTGAGTGAGAACAAAACATGTTGAGATAACTCGTGTTGGTTTAGATTCCGAATATCCTAGACATGACACATTACACTATAGTCTATTTTGTCATTGCCCTTACAACCATCAACAAAATGTTGACACAACATACTCATCTATCTATTAGGTTCTTTGCTCACATCATATCAACCCAACCAAAATCAAGTAAAAGAAAAATATAATTGAAAATTTTTAGAAATAAAAACAAAATAGAGATATGGTGTTGAACTTAAAAGTACCAAAACTAAGACTTCAATTTAAATAACTAGTCTCAATTTGAATTCTCCCTCTTCTCAATCAAGCAGATAATTTAGCACCAGAAAACTTATTGTATTCTATTAACTAGACAACAAAAATCCTTGATGAGGAAACATGGTTACTATATTATTTGAACTTAATTTTTAGCCCTTATGTTTGTGGGTCATAATTATTTGTACAAAACTCCAAATTGGTTCATTCAATTTCTCAGCTCAACCCAACACAATAATTGAGCCATTCTCCCAAATATTTGAGACACAATCTTTTCCAATAGGAACAGAGAAAGGATATGATATATAAATCCAATCCTTTCAATTAAATGTCTCCTTTCAATTTAATTCATATTTTTCTTGCTAGCTTACACAGTTTTATTATGAAAACGAATGTTTGAATGACATCACAATTTGGTCATGGCTTATATCACAATTGAAATTTTATTGGGCAACCTTTTGGATGGAACTCAAATGTGAAATAAATTAGAATCAATAAGTAGCCATATTCAACTTATGTGTATAAATATATATATATGTATGTATGTAGATGTGGAATTCAATTGTGAAATAACTTTTGACAAAGAAAGTTGCTTTCTCTAGTTTGATATGTTAAAACTGACACATGCCATGTATTTTCAAGATCAAGAGCCAAAAGAAGCAAACCTAGAAGAAACAAAGAGTATTCATCTAAATTAAGATAACATTTTTGGTCCTTATACCTAAATCAAATGTTGAATAGGTGCTACAACTTTTCTTTTAATTGAAATTTAATTAGGTTAAAGGTTGAGAGGAATTTAATAAATGTTTCCCTTGTCAATTCAAATATAACTTAGTGGCGAAGACATCAATTCACCGTAAAAATCAATAATTTGATCATTTACCCTAGAAATTGTACTTTTCTAGTTAAAAAAGGTATCAAAGTAACTTATATAAAGAGACAAATGTATACTAGTTCTCACTTCTAAGTATGTTAATGTATTGGTATAAGATTTTTCTGATCATAATTCATGAGCTTAAATTTTCAGGTTGAGTGGTGATGAGATAACATATCTACTTAGCTAACTAAATAAGACACACCACGTAACTCTCATAATGTGGAAAATTTTCACATCATATATGTATCTAACTAAATAAGATGGATAACTGTATAATGGGAGAGGAATTTTCAAAACAACAAATTCTAGCAAAAGAAAACACTGCACCCAAAAAAAAAATCTTATGAATAAGATAAGCACGTAGAAATAATACGATGAATGGATAGATGTACTTGATGATCATGTTTTTTTAAGATTGAATTATGGTCAGGTTGGCTTAAACATAGTAGAAAGTTTCAGTCGAATCTCAACATTTTCATCGAAATTTCATAGAGAGGGGATTTTGATTTTTCCTCCATTTTTCGAAATTTCTCGAAATTTTGTATTTTTAAAGCAATTAGCTATGTTAGCTCAATAAAAGTTTTTTTTTTTTTTCCTTTTAGTTTTATGGTCTTGTCTTAATTATAGGGATTGTATAGTTTCACACATTAATGTATAATTTCATCTCAAAAATTGAATTGATGTGAGTTTTGCTTCTTTTACTATCCAAAATTTTTATTTTCAAGGAACCACACACATATTTTTAATTTCATTCAATCCTTTTTTTCCATTGAAGTTTTACATAATTTCACCACAAAATTGAATTGATGTGAGTTTTATTTTCTTTTACCATCATTCAAAGTTTTCATTATCAAGAAAGCAAATTTGAAAAGAATAATATATATTTATTGATATTATTGTGTAATCATTTTTTTCATTTTTTTAAAAAATTTCTGCTATTACATTTAGACAAATATTTACAATATACATCTAAATTTTGTCTTACTTTATAGTTTTTAGTGCGCATATTTAAATTTTTAATGTTGTCTAATAGTTACCAAACTTTCAATTCGTATGGATAGCTTCATGCCATATGTTCATTACTTTTCAAAATAAACAAAATTATAAAGCTCAAACACTTATTAAAAATAAACAAAAAGGTCTTAATACCTTTGTGACAATTTTGACGTAATTTTTATTTTGAATTATCTTAAATTATTTGGGAGTTATTTCGAGTTTCAAGGTTAAGAAATTTAATTTTTGGTAATTAAGATAATCCAATTTAAATTAAGTATTTAAGATTTTAAAATTTAGATTTATTTTGGTTGGTGGGATTTTATTTGAATTGAAGGAAATTTGGGAATTGGAAATCCAATTTAAGAAAATTTGAAAGATTTGTTGTGAGGTTTGGGAGTTAATTGTGTTTTTGGGAGGAGTTGTATTTATTTTAAGGAATTTAAGAGGGAAAAAAGAAGATAATAATAATAATAATAATAATAATAATAATAATAATAATAATAATAATAATAATAATAATAATAAGGAATTAGAGTTTTAAATAAGAATTTATATATGATAACTTGTAGAAATACAAGCTATTGTACTCTTTATTTGGAATAATTGGAGCAATTTAGGAGATAAATACATGAAGTTGGGAATTAAATTGTGTAATATGAATAACATTATGTTTATGATGTTTACAAAAGTTTCTATCTTGGAAATTATGAGTTTTATATTTTTTGAACTCACAATGTAGCTAAAAGAAGTCAGAAACACCCAAAGAACAAGAGAAACATTCTGCCAGAATAAGCAAAGCCACACTATCCCAAAGATCAACGCATTGAAGAACTAGGCGTCGAGAAGTAAAAGGAGTTTTAGACACATAGGCAATGACTGTCTTGTCAATGTGCAAGTGGTCGATTGATTTAACCTGTAACAATCCCAAATCTATTAAATAAATTTAAGTTATCATGTATGAAAAGGAAAATATGATTATTTATTCATGCATTTATTTAAGCTAAGATGGAAATTTCAAAATTTGAGTTTAAGGAAATTTTTGGGATTTAGAAAAGGATGATTTTATCTTGGGGCAAGTAAATTAAGGTGATTAATTTTTGGTAAGATTGGATAATTGAAATAAATCTTAGTTGTAGAAGATTTTATTGGATTTTATTTGATTTGATTTTATTTGGTTGGAAGAGAAAAGGGGAAAAGTGGAAGAATTTGGGAGTTAGGGTNTCGTTTCAGTCAAACGCTCGCCTGACTGCTCGTCGCCGAACCGGTAACGCTTGGGTAAGGACAGTTTTAAATTTATTTGGAATTAAATGGTGGTGGGACTGGACTTATGGACTGACTTAAGTTGGGAAATTTTTTTTATTTGCAATTGTCCAGGAATTTTACAAGTTCTGCCGTGTGGTTACCTTATTTGGATCAATCCTCAAGTAAGTGGACTTACTACCTGAACCGCCTTCCCGCCATATGTTTAGTTGCCATGATGAGTAGGATTTCTAAGCCCCATGTGTATAGCATGCTTGTATGAGTAGAAATTTCTAAGCCTCATGTGACATAGTATGCTTGTATGAAATTCCCATGCTTAATGGATGTATGTGAATGATGATGCATATGCTTATAATATGAGATGTTTTAAACAGTACTGTTAATGCATGAATTTATGGAGTGAAAGGAGTGAGATTTTAATTGACCCATAAGGTGGGTAGTGGTAGCTTCCCTACGTCGGTTGGATGTTCACCAGATATTGTGGTCCTTCGGGGTCACCAGAGGTTGTGTTCCTTCGGGTTCACCAGAGGTTTGTGGTCTTTCGGGATCACCAGAGGTTTGTGTTCCTTCGGGATCACCAGAGGTTGAGTTCCTTCGGGGCTCCAGAGGTTAGTGGACATCCAAAACCAACTGTAGGGCGAGTATAACCAGTTCCCTATAAAAGTATGTTAGATGCGCATGTCTTATTGTTGTTGCACTTAAAGGACTTGAGTGCTTAGCTCGGCTCCGGTAGTGGGGTCACTTACTGAGCAATATAATTGCTCACCCTTTTATCTTATTTTTTTTTTCAGGTAAGGGAAAGAACGTACTGGCGAATGACAAGAGGAAACCTTGATGGCTTCACGGGACCCATAGTAGCGTCCGCCTAGCACTGCATTTTTTTTTAGGCTTGTCTTTTATTTTGTATATGGATTTTGTTTTTGTTTTCTGTTCATGGAATTTTGTTGATTTTATTAGGGGTACCCCGAACCAAAAATTCTTTCTATATGGGTTAAATAAAACAGAAATTTTCGTAAGTAGCATTGCTTCTTTCTTATTACTCAGCATCGGGTCTTTTCTTGAAATTTGCATGCATTGAGTAATGGTCTGATTAGGATGTATTAGTCGGGTCGTTACATGACCGGACCACGAAAAAACCAATGAACAGATTACACGATGAAGTTTGCACAGTAGGGCATGAAATTAAATGCAAATGTGTCAGTAAAAAAAAATGCATGCTGAAGACAGGGAGAAATTAGTGGGTAAAAGCTCTGCTTGAAATCTCCCTCAACCTCTATTGCCACCTTCTACCTTGAGCTCTCTTGTAAGAAGATTCTGAGTGAAAGTTCAGACTTGCCTCTAAAGACTGAGAATCCATCCAGACCCCTGTGTAAATTTGTATAAAACAGTTACCATCTCAAATCTCAAAGAAGCAAGACATTGTCATTGGCGGCTTGACGACTTTTATTTCCATTTTACTATCATGTTCACCTTTCTTGCTTGTATTTTGATTATGGCAACTGAAAGATTTGCATATTTCCTTAATATAAGTTTGATTGATTCCATATTTTCATCTCTTGTCATCTTCAACACCTTACACCATGAATGATTAAATTTCTTAATGGGTTGAGAGCATGAAGCTAGTATTTTCGAAGTTTTACTTAAGATTGCTTTCATCTTGCTTAAATGGGTGCTATAAACATTGCATGAATCCATCGAACAAATAAGTTTAAGTAAGTATGATCAATTTCTTGAGAGAGTAAGTGACTAATCTTTGTCATTTAACAAGAAAAGAATTGATTTTAGAGATAAAGTTGAACTTTTTTTTAAGAACTCACCATGCGTTTTCAATTTCAAGTTTTGTAAAATGAATGCATACTTAAGTAACACTTAGAAATATGCTAGTGAAATTGTCTCAACCCTAGTTTTTCCATGGATTTATCCATCGCAACGCATGCTATTTTGAACATATTTGTACTTGACAAACTCATCCATCTCCTTCCCGCATCACGATTCCATATGTTCATCCACCAATTTTTATATGTGTAAATTCATTTGTTTTAGTTACTGTAAAGTCGAATCATCGCATTCATTGTACATGTAATTATTTGTACAGTTTCTTGCATTAAATCTAAGAATTCTCTCCATACTAAATTATTACAAATCCCTGCATTCGAACTTGGATTTTCCAAGAAACCTATTTTAACCTTAAACTTGGGTTTTTAATAGAAAAACTTGTGGTTAAACAAATCAATTTTTAGTAATTTCAATGCCGCATAAGGCCAAGTTGACGCATCATGCATTGTCTATTTTTGAAGTAACTTGAAGTAAGTAATCTTATTACTGGAATTGCGCTCGTGCTAGATGATTTAGATTAATTTCATTTGAGTTATCTAGACAAATTTAGAAACCTACTATGATTTGAACTGTTTTCATGAGTTTGATGATACTGGCATGTACTTGATATATGTGGAACTTGAGACATGATTGATTGTTTATGTTGAAATTTACTGAAAGCAATGACTTATCTTAATTGAAAAGTGATGATTGCTCTCATAACACTACTATGTTAATGGAAGTCTACAGGATTCCTATTATGTTATCAGAGGCCTATGGGCTTTTTGCTATGTTCCTGGAAACTTATGGGTTTTCTACTATGTTATAGGGTGTCAACAGGTGCCCTACTATGTTTGTGAGCTTTCAGGCTACTAGATATGTGTTAGGATGGGTTAAATTGCTTACTAGCTGACCATTGAGGTTCTGTTATTTATACACGTCCCTCTAGCTGTTACACTTATTGGACTGACCCTCGGTTGTGGGGTTGCTTACTGAGTATTTTGTACTCATCCTTTTTTTTATATGTTTTTTTTTTCAGGTAAGGAAAATGCGAATGACAAAAGAAAACCTTGACTGTGCCATTGGGACTAGGCTAATGCTTCCACACGAGTTTTCATGTTTTTCGTTTTAGTACTTGAGATTTGTCATTTGAAATCAGAACTATGTTTTCCTTTATTTATTTCTTTATCTCTAATAGAAAACTTAGACCAAATTTCGTATTTCAATACATTAGTGTTTTAAGGGTACCCGATCAAAGGTTTTTGGTCATTGAATGTCGGCAAATTCATTTACCTTTAAGATTCCTTGATTTTTAGTAAATATTATGAAAAATGTGTCGTTTGAGTTGTTGCATGCACAAAGTGACGACTTAGCTAAAGTCCCAAGGAGTTGGGTTGTTACAACTTTATTATGTATCTTTTAAATAAAAAATACCTATTAGTAAATGCAAAATTGTAAATTTAAAGTTGAACTGCCGTATTTATAAATTCAAAAACCTATTTAATGTAAGCTAGAAAATTTAGACCTAAAATGGTAATTTAATCAAAAGTATAACAGTAAGGTTTTTTTTTTTTTTTTTTTTTTTTTTTTTTTTTTTTTTTTTAAAAAAAAAGCTGCATAACAATTGTTGAAAAAGCACAAAATGACACCAAATGCACACATGGTGTGGCATTTGAAAAGCACTTGGCCAAAGTACACATGGATGCAAATTGCAATGAAAGTAAACAAAAAAGGATTGAAAGTGGAATAATATGGCAAAAATAGAGAACAACTTTATGACATTCAATCCAATTTAATTCAAAAACAAAACAATTGAAACTGATGGCTTTCTCAACATATTTAAAACGTGCTTTTATTATTACTATTATTATTATTATTCTAATGTCTGGTCTGCACGCGGGTTTTGACCATTATGTTTCTACCTTTCAGCCTTAACTTTAGGTGGAATTTCATTCCCAAATTATATCTTATCATCAATCTCATTGTATTCAAACTTATGAAATTCATCCTTCATCATCATCTTCTTCTTCTTCTTATTATTATTATTTTTAAATTTTGGTATTTGCAAGGTTTGGTAGAAGTAATTTTCATATTAATTTATTGGTTCAAACCATTTTTATATGTTAGTGTTGAAATTGTTTTTTTAAAGTTTCGTTAGATAACCATTTGGTTTTTAAAAATTAAGTCTATAAGTACTATTTTCATCTATTGGTTTCTATGTATTATTATCCACATTTTAGGAGTCTTTTCGAAATTAAAACCAAAATTTTAAAACTTAAAAAAAAAAATTTCAAAAAATTTTTTGTTTTTGAAAATTGTCTAAGAATTCAAATGTTATATATATATATATATATATATATATATATATATATATATATATATATATAAATTATGAGTAAGAAATTGTGAGAAAAGCGACCTTAAACTTTGAACACTATTGCAATTAAGCTTTTTAATAGTTTAGTATCTAACTATTTAGTTCTCATGGCTTTACCAATAATGAAACAAAGATGAAACCTTTTGACAAGTTCTCACTTCAACATTAAAACAAATTTCTCTTATGGGTCTAATGAATTATAAAACATATTTAGGATAAGAAATTGAAAAGTTCTTAAAGAAAAGATGGCAATACAACTATTTTATTGAAACTAGCGAGTTTATAAAGATTTTCTTTTAATTATGGGTCAAATGGGAAAATTAATCTTAAACATAAAAATTGGGACACTTACTTAAGAATTATGGTTGAATTTGATGAAGCTAAAAACTTGTAAAGTTAAAAAAGTAGAGGTTGTAATTGTCAAATAAAGGTTAGATGTTGTAACTATAGTATTAAATTTTCGACTCATATTTTTATGGATTTGATATCGATATGAGGGGAATTAAAATTTTTATTATATCGTAGAAAAATTTAAAAAACATAAAAATTAATCAACAAAATTCCACTAATGTAAATATAATATAAATAATAGACATGTTATCTTGTTTAAAAATTATAAAATAGTTGTTTACTAATTAAAATTTATTATTATTATTTTTTGTTTTTTATAACTTTTTTAGAAATATCTATTGAAATCGATATTTTATCAATAATTTCATCAAAATTTCTAAAAGATGAGGACCTCGATATTTTCATCAACATTGACATTTAAACTTTGATGGTAACATTTATCAAAGTTTAAATTCCAATAGAATGAAATTGAATGGTGCACCAAGTTTTGAGATAAAAATTGAAAAAATAAATCTCTCTAATTATCTGACTGATTTGTTTTTGTTTTTTTTTAAAAAATTAAATTTAGTTTTTTCCATATGATTATATTGTAAAAATGTCAATATCTACTTTTTAAATGAAATTTTAATGTAATATTCATATTACTGTAATTAAGTTAACTATAAAATTCAATTTGTGAAAATAATCCATTTTTCAACGACATTTTAATAGAAATAAAAATAATATTTTTTTTCTTTCTAAATTATTCAATCATCTTCAGAATAATAAACAATAAAAAATTTCAACTATAATATATATTAAAAATATAGTTACGTTGGACATAATACTATTTATTTTGTCCTTATAAATTCTAATATTTGTCGATTTATTAAAATTTCTTTCCGCTCTTTAATTGTGTTAGCTTTAGATCTACCTCTCTTAAAAGGAAGAAAATGTTCATATTGTCAATAAATTTGTTTAAATTATAGGCTATATGAATTAAGATTATGCAATCTAAACTACGAAATATTCATGCTTTTACTAATTGTGTGAAACTCTATATAAAAATGCAAAAATTAAACAAAAGAAACATAATAATCTAAACATTTCTGAACATTCTTCTTATTATTATTTTTATAAATAAGTCTGGTTATCTAAAGATGTCAAACATTTATATTTTTAGACATCTACAATTTTAAGCATTGGAAGAAGATTCTTGCTATATTTGATTCTTACACTAACCAATAACCCCTTTTTAAGTGTTTTAAAATAATCTCTAACCTTTGCACGTGCTTCTACTTTGTCAAGATTGAATTTGGAATTAGGGTGATTATCTTTTACAATTTGACTATTCAATATACATATCCAACTATTTATTTTCTTTTGTATAAATTCTAAAAATATTTTCCAAATTGATATTAGTGAAAGTTTATTTCACTCGCTATCGTGTTTGAAAATTGTCACTCCAACTATATGACATAAAAAACTCAAATTTATTTATTTATTTTAAGAAAGAAAGAAAAGTTTGCTACATGAAAAACTATATTTGACCGACCAAATCCATGAATCCAAATTTTCCTCCCATGTTCATAGATGTGTGTACATACGTGTGGGGATGTTTAATGAGAGTGATTTTAGAAACCGTGGTTTTAACCAAATTAATTTATTAACTAGTGATTTGTTAAAAATGAATTTTATACAATTGTTTTATTGTTTGATTTTATGCTCTTGAAAATAATTTTCGTACCATCAAAAGTAACTTTCAATGATTTAAGGGCATGTTTAAGATTATGTTTTAGAATAAGTGTTCTAAATTAGGTAGTTATAATTAGTTTTGTAAGGAAAAATTATTATAAATAGAAAAATATCATACTATTTAAAAATTTTACTGTCTATCTATCGTGCTCTATCGCTCAAACGTTAGAAGTCTATCATGCTCTATTGCTCAAGCATTAGAAGTCTATCTCGGTCGCTAATAGACAGTAAAATTTTTTTATATTTGTAAATAGTTTGACTCATTTTGTTATATTTGAAAACATTTCTTTTGTAAAGGTGATATAAATCATTTTAATATTTGGTTCTATACATGTATAAGTGATTTAATTTAATAAAAAATATTTTGAATAATTAATGTTTATTTTCAAAGGTAATTTCGGAATCATCCAATTATGAAAAAAGCATTACATTTCATATTGAAATAATTAAGGAGGGACAGTTTTTTTTAATAGAGACGTTGAGAATTTGAAGATAAAGAAATAGTCAGAGAGATGAATTTTTTTTTTTGGGGAAATAGTTTTTTTTTNAAAACCTAAGAGTGAGGAAAAACACTAAAGAGAGTTAAATATCATAGCCTTTTTCTTTTTCTAAAAAGTAGAATAAAATTAGAGATATACCCTGTGGAAATTTTAGAGAGACGGTAAAAATTAGAGAGAAACCAGGTTAAAAATATGGAAAAAAAAAAAAAAAAACTACAAAATTTTGAGAATGGTTTAATATGAAATAATAGCCTTTTATATATATAAAATTTATTAACAATCACTTGCAAAAATTTCATCTTTTGAAGTGATCAAATGATCGGCTGAATCATTTACTTAAGTGATTTTAGACCTTTTGAAGATCATTTTTTTAATTTTAAAAGCAAAATAATTTTAGTCATTTCAAAATCATTCACAAACATCATTTTATATGTGTATGTATGAACATCACTATTATATTCTCTTCAAAATATTCAAAATAACATCATATTAAAGGCAACTCTATATCATCTAATCCCATGTATTTAAACAATCTTTTACCTGTCAAACTAAGCATAGTGTTCATCAGTATTTGACATGTATTTTATTTCGTTTGGGAGATCAAAATTTCCAAACTCCCACTTGTTATATATAATTAAAAATACACAATTTCATGTTAACACATTAATACACACATTTTTAAGTCAACTGTTTATATTAAACAATAGAGAGTAATGATAACAATAGATGATTGCTTTTCAGAAAAAAAAAAAAAAAAACATCTAGATGATTGAAATTTTTGAAGTCGTTCGACAAAAAAGTTGCAGATGTTGCACAAGACGTCCTAGCAAAGTTAGAGACAAAAAAAAAAAAAAAAAAAGATAGTGAATAAAAAATAAACATATGCGAGTTGGTAACTTAGTTTGGTGATCACCACTTACATCTGGGGAACAATGTGCCCAGAAAATATAATCTACTAATATATATAAATCAAGCAATTACCACGTCTAAAGAGCAAATACCTAGAATCTTAGAGAAATATATATAAGCCAATATGATCGAACTAACCATGATGGATTATTGAATTATTGTTTTTTGTAAATTCATAGACTAAAATAGATGTTTGAAAAATAAACTAAAAAAAAACTCAAAATTCGAAGAAAAAATAAATTTAAAGCTTTTTTTTTTTCAATCAAATAAAGATAATTTAACTAAAACCCTTATTCTATTTTATGACAATGCTTCATGAACTAAAATGTGGAAATTTTATTTTATTTTATTTTTTAATTCTTGGGTGGGGATATTTAAATTATTAAGTAGCACTAATAAGCAATTTAGGCTTAGTTAGTTGTTTAGAGAGTTCAATGTATGTACGCAAAGAGCAAATGGACAGAAGACAATGTGGAAATTAGTTCATAGCTCTAAGGTCTTATTTTATTTATTTATTTTCAAATGATAGTGTGACAGCAGCCCTTTGTATAATAATAATAATAATAATAATAATAAAAAAGCCCTGGGTTCAATTTCAAATTCTAAGTCACAATTTTTTTTTTTTTTAAAATGAATATTTGAAAGTTCTAATTTAAGTTTTCTATATAGTGTGAAATCACGTGGATGATAGAATTTCAAACAAAATTTAATAAAATTTATTCACCGATAACAACATTGCAAATAGAAATAAAAAGATGATTGTGTTTCAACTTTAGCGTGTTAATATTTAAAAATATGGAGTGGTAATTTTTCTTTTAAAATTAATATAGTTTTGGATAGCATTACATTTTATTATATAAGTTTTATTTTTAAAATTATTTTTGCAATATTGAACTTTAAATTATACCTCCAACTAACTCTTATTTTAAAATTTAATAGGGAATACAAAATCAATTTTTTTTTTTAATGGAATATAACCCATAAAGGTTATATTCTATTAAAAGAATTTCTATCCAAGTAGAAGTGCATTAAAATATATTTTCTATCCAAATAATTTCTATATATATATATATGAAGAGATCAACATCATCTTGATCTCAAATTTCAGATTGGTAGACAAACAAAATACTTCATTGAAATGGACACAATGATGATTTCTTCAACTCTTTTGAGGCAAATTTCATTTGTTCATTGGTCACAGTTACTGAAATGGAACCTTACCTTGCCATCAAGTGATCCATTTATTAGCTCCCCTTTGACCATCATTATTATAACTTTGATTGATCATATAGTGCTTAACTTTTCATTCCAATCTCAATTTCATTTATCCCTGAAGATGGTGAGTAATACAAAGTCAAATTCAACATTATTTTAGTAATCAAAACATATTATCAAAGTGAGCATAAAGACTATAATATGTATTAGAGATCATGAGGGTTTTTTTTTTTTTTTTTTTTTTTTT
>QLSR01001488.1:61822-78682 GCA_031780015.1 Citrullus colocynthis
TTTTTTTTTTTTTTTTTTTTTTTTTCCTTCTTTTTTTTTTTCTCTCTCTCTCTTCTTCGTGCTTCTTCAATGGCAGAAGAAGATCTCATTAACCCAACTTCGTTCTTTGCATCTTCTTCTTCTCAATCTACCATCAGTAGCTATATGGATCATTATTATTTCAATCATACTAATATCTCAATACTCTAGTTAAGCTATATTTGGATTGACTACTCAATTTTATTATTAATTAAGTTAGTGTGGTTGGATTTGAAATATTCTATCAGTATGATTTATTTATTAATAGGTTTCTTCTTTAACTTGTGAAATTGTTGATTTTATTGCTTATAAAACTTCAGGCAAAATTTTATGGAATTAAGATTGATCCATCCAATTATGTATAAGAGTAAAATTACATTTTAAAAATTCTAGAAAAATTAATATAATAAGTACTGTTATTCTACACCACAAAGATAATATCATGGACAAAAAATTATAGCTTAAAATTCTCCACTTGTTATATATATATAAAAGTTATTGTGGGGTAACCATCTTCATCTAACTTTATTTAAAATCTAACTCAATAATGGGTATAATCATGCTCCTTTGTTTTGGCACTAATTCTCCTAGGGTCACTTTTCTCTTTTTTATTGGATGGAATTGGATTGAATTGTATGGACCTAAATTTGGTGGGATAATTGCTAATTAGTGTCTATAGTTTGTCATAGCCATCACCTATTTCAAATTGAATTTCAATGGTCATTCTTTAGTCAGCATTTTCTTATCAAGATTCATAGTTACCTTCAATTCCCACCATCCAAAGTGTATTGTTATCAATTATTATGTGTGCACTATAAATCAAAATGTTCCAAACATTGATTGCAATTTCTTAGACATAAAGATTAAAGAGTACATGCCAATTATTACTATTGAAGTATATGTTAACATTGATTACCCACATTTTATTAATCTATGATGTGTTGGTAATTATTTTCAGTATAATAAAAGTTACAAATCATCTCAATTTGACGTAATTAGATTCCAAATTCCCTTTAAATATATATTTTGTAGAAAAAAAACAATTAATAACTTAATGAACAAATTCAATCAACTCAACCTAAATTATTTACACCAAATTCTTTGATGAGCAATTGAAATAAGATCGAATCATTCATCAATTGTTAGCATGAGATGTCTCCATCAATTTAATACTACCGAATATTAATTTTGCTTTAAATCAACTTGCCATATATAGAGGCAAACTTGAATGATTTGGATACTCATATAAAATTCGGACATGACAAATGTGACTGACTTTCACGTGACACCCACATTTAATTTGTTTGAAGAGGAGAAGAACGTGACCTACAAAAGAGAAAACATGCACACCAGTGTGGTGCTTGCCACACACAATCTGACGCTTAAGTAAGAGAGGGAAAGAATGTGCTTGGAAGCTAGGGAGGTTGAGAGTAGGATTCAAGTTACCTCATATGAAATTATAATTATGTATTTATAGAGGAGATTGGCCTACGTTATTTTGAGAGGGTTCAGAGTTGCTTTAGAACAGTCAAACAACTTATTGGGCCAAGGGGTCGGCCTCGACCTTGGTCTAGGTCGATCATTTTTCCCTTGTCCTGTTTGGTCCTAGGGTGATGCTTTGGGTCAGAGCATTTGTGGGATAGACTCCATTAGCTATTTTGCTAGGGTTGGCCTTAGCCAAACACATTAATTTAGGCTTTGACACAAACTAACTGTCTCCCTTAGGTCCATTTTGGGCCTTAGGTGCTATCTTTGGCCCAAACCTTGTTATTTTCTTGACCTTGTTGCTTCTATTCTTATTTTTTGTCGATTGTTGGGATTTATGTCCTAAATCTCATGGTTTGCAATTTGTATAAATAAATTATTTATTTAATAAAATAAGTAGTATTTTATTCGACATTTAGACTTCTTAACTTAATCCAATAAACTAAGATTCAATGTTATTTTATGTAATTTGAACAGTATGTGGTAGACATACAGGTGGATTTTGTTCAAGTAATAACCTAAATGGTCTGTAGTATACGGATACGTTGGGTGCTTTATTCTTGTGACACTACGGATACGACCCACTTTGTTAGTGTTATAAATGTTGTGAGTGTTACAAACAATGTGATCTAAATCTTTCATGTTGAGACATCCAAGTGGGGGTATTCTATACAAAGGGTTTGTATAAGACCGGACCGTGAAATGATTAATCTTTTTTTATAATACTATTGACTGAAGATATTAACATTTCATAGAATGACCGTCTGTAACTCGATCTCAATCCTGAGTGAGTTATGGACTCCTATTTAGCAGCCTTTTAATTTGTATGGGTGAGAGTGACCCGTGTTGCTGACTCAATAAGCCTACCATTTTGGGGACTTGTCCAAGTAGGGAGTTGGGAACATAGCTAAACTAAATGGGATTCACTCATTCCCGTCTTTAGGATAAGTAGATGAATTGCTCCCTTAAGGTTTGATTTTGGGTCTTGAACAATGAGACCTCACCCTCTCACTGGCCTGAGAGGGATCTAGTTTGTAGTTGGACTATAAACTGATTGTTCATTAGAGGGATCGATGATACTTAAGAAGCAAGAGATAAATTACAAGGGTAAAACAATAATTTGATCCAACTGTAATTACGAGCAATTCGTGAAAGGTCGACTTATTGGGTCTTTAGCACATAATTAATGAATGTTGATTAATTTAATTAAAAATTAAAGAGTTTAATTAATTTAATCTCGTATCATTGGAGTTTCTAATTTGTAGGTCTATCAGGTTCCCTTGTTAGCTCACTAAAGATAAAACAAAGATCAATAAGTTTCGGAATAATTTGAATTGTTCAATTAGGGAATGTAAATTAATTGTTAATTGTGTAAGATACAATTAATATTATGATATATTATAATATAAAGTTAATTTTGAATAAGCTTTAAAATTAAACTATATAATAAAAGGAAGATATATATTTGATTAAGATTCGTGTAAAAACTATTGGTTAAAATTATTGTGAATAACATTCATATTAAAACTTTAGGTTATATGAGAGATGTTTATTTGAATTTGATTTAAATAAGAATTTATTTAGATAATTAGATTATTTTAATTAAATTAACTTTATATTAACTCCTCATTGCAGGGAAGTTAATAATGGAAAGGTCAGTGAGGAGTTATAGTAACTCCCCTCTCTCACATGTACTGATGAAGAAGAAGAAAGAAAAAAGAAAAAAAGAAAAAAGAAAAAAGAAAGTGATTTTTATGGAACATTTACCCTCTCAAAATCTCTCCTTCTCTCAAGAACACATAGACTTTTTTTTTGATCTTTCTGCTTCCTTCCCTATTTTTAAAAAGATTTTGGATCCCACAATCAAGATCCTTGCCAGAGGTATAGTAAGCTAGCCTTATAGTGGTGTTCATTTTTGTTCATGGAGTACGTGTAGAGGAAAAGAAGAAGAAGAAAGTTTTCAAGGGTAACTCTGCACTGCATTGTATTTTACGACAAAGCATGCTTAGTAAGTATTAACTCTTGTTTATCTTGTACATTACATCTCTGTATGTTTATTTCTCTATTTTTTCTTGAATTCCAAAACAGTTAAAACTAATTTGACCTGCGTTCACACTCTTCTACTCGAGTTTCGAATTCTTCAATACACTTGTGTGTAGTTTTCTCTAATTTGTTGATCACCTCTCTCACAAAGCAACAAGTTCATAGTTGAAGCATGTTCAATTCAAGTAAGGGTTTTTTCTTTCTATCTAATGTGTGCCTCAACAAATAATATTAATCAAATTTTCCTAAGACAAGGAGGCTAATTATTGTTGAAGTGTTAATGTAATATTAAACTTACCTTTATCCATTGACTTGAATTTTTAGGTTAACTGATAATTAACAATTATCAAGTGCATGCTTTCATAATCATTTTCTATATTTTTAATAAAAACTGCATAAAATTTGTGAAACCATTTTTCAAGAAAATAATTGTGTGGCACCCCAGTAGAGGAGGGGTACATGAATGAATTAAAATCACACATTCGAATGAGAGAAATCTTTATGATATGCAAGCATGGTTAAAAGACATTTAAAAGCAACGATTGTTACTATCAATACCAACAAGATACATTTCATTTACCAGTAGCTCATCATAATAACTCAAAAGTTTTGTGTGCTTGACTTGGAGCGATGATTATTTATTTTTTGTGATTTCACGAAAATTTTCTAAGAAAGCATGTTAAGTGAGGACACAAACTATACTGAAATGACTCATGTTGGTTTGTTAATATAATTTTCACTCTTAGAAGCAGTTCAAGATAAGTATTGATGTTGTTACTATGTCGGAATGGATGTTGGGACGATCGAACTTCAAGTTCAAATTTTGAATTTGGGACTGGGTCTTAAGAAGAATAATTTAACAAATTCAACTTTACAAATCATTCCATTCTAATATATGAAACAAATTCTTTTGAAAAATAAAGGCCAGTTTGGTAGTTAATCTAGATTCTGTTCTATATTTTTTGATTTATTGAGTTCAGCGAATTTTCATTTGGCATGCAATTTAGATTTTGTTTTTGAAAACTGTTTTTGGGGTGATCCAAGTAATACAAATTCTGAAAATAACATTTTTATGTTTTCTGTATCCAAATTTTGAATTTAAAATTTTATAATGCAGAATTATATTAGAAAAAATATAAAGAACAACAAATATAGTATATCATGCTATAAACTCAATTATTTTTGTTATATTAAAATATGTATTATATAATATATTATATTTTATAGGGTAATACAAATTTTTTAACGTAAAACAAGTTCATAAATTAATTAATAATTGTTTATATTTAACCTACTATTTAGTGAGTAATTATAATTAGTTTTATAATTTATAATTATATTATAAACACATTTTAAAAGATTGTTTAAATTAGGAATCTAATTATTAAATTTACTACCAAATACAATTTAAAAAATACGAAATACAATTTTATTTTTATTGAGTTCCTTATTTTCAAAATTCAGTTTTCAAATTGCCCATCAAATATGTTCCAAAGTTTTGAATGATGTCAAAGCTAATAAATCACCATTAGAATATCATATATTTATATAGAAATGGTACGAAATTTCAAATCAGCTAAACGACCCCATGAATCATGACGTAACTGAAAAGCAATATTTTATGTTTGGGTCATTTTCCACCAGAGGACATAATTATTAGCTCATTATTTTTTTAGAAAAGAAGTCTATAATTAAAAAAATACTGAAAAATAATAATAAAGCACGTGTTCAATTATTTATTTTATTGTTTATTTTTTACAATAATTAATATTATTTTATTTTTTACAATAATTAATATTATTTGAAATTTTAGCAGTTTTTCATTTCTTGACTTTCGTGGCCTATCATGATTGGGACAAAGTAATACTATTTGGACACAACTTAAAGTTAAATTAATTTTTTAGTCTATTTTTTTATTCAACTTTTTAGTCATTATAATTGAGAGAAAGTTAGTATTTAGTTACTAGAAAAAAAAACACATTCATAAATATCCGAGCTTTCATGTTCTTCAAAATGAAAAAAAAAAATCTTAACTTTAAAGAATATACTATTTAATTGGACTCTTTTTAAATATAGCAAAATAAGTCAAACTATTTATAAATGTAGAAAAAATTTACTCTTATCACTAATAAACCGCGATAGACTTCTATCGTTTTAATGATAGATGTCTATCACTCAAGTGATAGAAGTCTATCGCAGTTCATCGCTGATAGATAGTAAACTTTTTCTATATTAGTAAATAATTTAATATTTTTTCCATTTGAAATAATTTTTCTATTTAATCTTTATACTTTAAAAAGTATTCTATAAACTTTCAATTTTATTTAGGTTAAAAAATACTTTGGATCGGAAAATTTTTTAAGTAATAATTTAGTTTTTGAAATTTAGTTGATTATAATTTAGTCTCTATGTAATTTCAAATTTGTAATAGTTTAGTTCTTATATTTTAAAATTTGTAGCAACTTAGTCTTTATAGTTTATATGTTTAATAAAAATAGATTTTCGATCAACTTGCCGATCTACATGTGTACAAAAATTCATCAAATTTTTATAATGTTTTTCAAAATAGAACAAAACCGTTGTAAACTGTAAACTACATAAATTTTTATTTCTTAAAATTCAATGAATAAATTAAATTATTATAAATTTAAAAGTATAGAAATTTTCGTTATCATCTAACGTTCAAATACTAAATTGTTACTTATATGTTTTCGTTAGTTTAACCATATATGACATATGATAATGGTTTTATATTCCGAGATAATGTGGAAGGGTTATTTTAGATAAATTTAGAAAATTGATGGAAAATGAGTGTTAAATCAATGGAGTTGAAAAAAGCATTAAGACACAGAATTAAAAATTTAAGAATTAGGACATATTAGTTTTTTCTTTTATAAATATAAGGGTTAGGTGAATGCTAGCTTAAAAGTTGATTTGATATAACCTTTTAAGTTTATGCTTGAGTTGGTTTGACATCATTTTGATGAAAAGATATTTTTTCAAATAGTTGGCAATTGAAATTCGTCTCCAAATGATTATTAGTACTCACTAAAATTGTAACAGTGGTAAGACCGTGTCGAACACAGGGAACCAAAGGATAGCTCTAGTGAATGGAAAACAGTCTTAAGTAACCGAATGGAGATTTTGAAATTGGTTGTTTGCAAGAAAAATTAAATCGCATTAAATAAATGTAACAAGTAAAGGGTTGAAAACCTATATGAGAAAAGTCTAGTTTGGGTTGTAACGGATTTTCCCTATTCAAGCAATTTAATCATCGAATTTTCATTACTTAAGTTAATTAATTACTTTCCCCTAACCAAATTCAATTAGAAAGGCTAATTAAATTATCCTAAATAACTAATGAGTCCAATATATTTGAAAAGATGAAAGACATGCATGCCCACAATTGACCTAATTGTATTAGGATCTAGGGAACGTTAGGGTGAACATATAACTTTCAAGTGCTTAGTTAAACATTCCTTGATACGATTCCAAGTTTGGGTCAATACTAATCTAATTTAAATCACAAGCCATCCTAACCTATCACTTTCTATGGATCAACATACCAACCAAGTGTCACGAATTGCATATTAATTAAAAGCAATAATCATACATCCTCAAGCATTCGACAGCATGATTTAAATATAATTTAAACAGAATTGAACCCAACAATTACAAAACTTAGTTCATAATCTCACAAAGTACATGAGAAAGGGAAAGAATCCTAAAGCCCAAGCTAGAAAACGATTACCTTAGCCTATCATCGACATACCGGTCAATGGGATAGAAGTTGGATACATCTATTGACCAAAAAGAGAAGAAAGTGGAGAGAAATCAAGTTGGGATAGGCAGAAATCAAACTCACTGACCTAAAAACGATAATTTTTTTTTTTATATAAGGTCGGAGTGCCTTGGCGTTGTCGCGAATCCTTGCGCAGTAAATCTTCAGTGCACCACGATGTTGTGTGTTTTCACGAAAACATTACATTCTATAAATAGCGTCGAGCACGATGTTGTGCCTGCAGAGGCAAAATCGTCATTTTGACCTTCTCTTTGTCGGTTGATGCATTTAAGCTCCATTTTGGCCTAGTTTAGCTCCATTTTGCCGCCATGTCCCGTTCTATGCATTATGTGCTTGAAATGATCTATACAATAATCAAATAAATATATAAAATGAAGGAACAATCTCGAATTAAGCAGAGCAAGATAGCACATTTTCGATGCTATATAATAGTTTCATTCCTTTCCTTAGTGATGAAGAGGTTAGCTTGTCACGTGTATTTTATTGGTTGGTTTGCCTACAAAAAAGAAGAAAAAAAAGACTCAAGCTTGTAATTTAATACAACATTTTAATAGGACTATTTTCTATAAATGCAAGCTATTTCAATCTGTATTTACATTTTATAGGTTTACAGAGCCTAGAGACATGTCTCATTGAGTTCATACTTGAGTATTTCTCACTCAATTATTCACATGTAACATCACATCATTAATTTATTAATGATTTTAATTTTTTTGACGTTAAAATTTTTATTTAAAAAATAAATAAGTAACAGTATATTATGGAACTAAATTATATATAAGTATTAGTTTTCAACTTGCATCTTACACTACTTAATATCGTGTCTCATAGTCAATAATAATACTTTTAATAGATTAACTTAAATATAGCTCAATTACGAATCCTCACCCATATAAAAAACAACACTCTTAAAGGTAGAGTTAAAGAACTCGCATTCCGCAACTTGTGATGTTTCAAGTGGCATATTTTACCGTAGTGCCCAATTTGTCCCCTCTATTAAATGTTACATCCAAATTCAAAGTAATTAGTTGACATATCTTAACCAAGCCTATAACATTACTCTCTTGTCACTTTGGGACATATATATGTTAAAGAAATTGACAGAAAAGGAATAGAGACAGTCACTTGTTAAAAATAAAAACCTTTGTTAAGGAATTACAACTACGAACATGTTGACAAATCTTGTTACTATTGGTTATATATTTTAATAATCTATCAAGTTTTTCTATTCTTCACCCAAGTATAAGTAAAGAATGAGGTTGTCTCGATGAGTCCGAGGTCGAACACAGGGATTATGCAGATTCTAGAATTCGTGGATTATTTGAGTCATGCGTTTAAGAAAAGTAAAAAGAGGTGATGCGTTAGATTAACTACAAAGCAGTAAAACTATCCTAAGGTGATTGAATGGAGAGGTATGCAACACAACAAAATCCAACTAATTGAATTGTATGAATGGTAAAAACAGGGCTTGGGTTAGTCATCATCTAAATTCAGAAACGCATAGGTAAATCTATTTTATTCCAGTGACTCTACTCTCGGTTATCAGCTGCTATGCGTTATATGTCTATAATGCATAGGAGAGTGTTGGATACCAAGGTTATTCCTATGTCTAGATAACACTTCTTAACCTTGTCAATTGAGTTCTACAATCACTTACTCTCTTGAGTAGTCTAATTATTACTACTTATATTAATTAGCAAGATGGACATAAGCATTAGATTAAAAAGTGCAATTGACAAGATGAAATAGATAAAATCTAAGGTTCTTATTTAGATGATAACACAACCCGTGACCCTCAAGAGAGTTAGTTACTCATAGATGGTAAACAACAAATGGAAAGGGATAAGAAACGAATAGCCATAAAAGATGTATAGATTGATGAACGGAATAAATATTTCAAACAATACAATTTCTTGTCTATAAACTAAAACACAAGTAAGAAATAGATAGAAAGCATGAAATGGCTTCTCAATGTCTTGAGCTTGTCGGTGTGGAAGCGTGATTTCTGCTGTGAAGTGGTCAGGCGGAGGGAAGACTCTTCTCTCTCGAGCTATTTGTCTCCGGTTGTCGTTTGGAAAGAACTCTGTTGTCACTTAGGAATTCTTCCAAGAGATTCAACAACCTTTTAGCCTTTAGGTCTGCCCTTTTATAGATATTGCATTGCAATTGTTGGCAAATCTGCATGATTGGAGGCTGAATTTCTGCCTTGCGTCCATCTCGCCTAATCACATGATTTTCGGTTTAATTTAGATTCACCACTCTAGCCGCAGATCAAGCATATCAATCTCCCTACAATCTCTCAAGATTCTTATCTGATTCTCCGCTGCCTTGCGTTTCTGGTTGATATGCGTCCATAGATAACTTGCGTTCCTGCTTTCAAGTGTTGCCAACGCATCCATGGGGTTGCTTGTGTTCCTACGTTAAAGGATTGCCAACGCATCCATAGGTTACTTGCATTCCTGCGTTCAAGTATTGCCAATGCATCCATGGGTTGCTTGCGTTTTTGTGTTAAGGGGTTGCCAACGCATCCATAGGTTGCTTGCGTTCCTACGTTAAAGGGTTGCCAACGCATCCATAGGTTGCTTGCGTTAGAGCACGCGTTTTAGGCTCAAAAAGCTTCAAAACAATTATCTTCATCAATTCACAAGAGTAAAACGCATATGGAGATTTATCAATGGAATTCAACCCATACTACCGCATGATTATCTATTTAAACTCTATTTTTTTAAGAGAAAGACAATAATAACTTGTATTTCTACCAGTTATTAGAACACTATTGAGAGAAGACTTTTTTCACTCTCTCAAAATGCACTAATCACTTACTTTTCCTCACTTTTTCTAAGTTTCTCTAACTTTCTTAACTTCATTTTTTCATTATTTCTTCCTCTAACTTTCTTCTTTTTACAAAAGGAGATACAACTTATGTTATAGGTTATCTGAGACCAATAATTTTGAGTTCAAGAAAATGATCGCCACGTGAGGATTAAGGAATTCAGGAATGGGCCAATAGGCCAAAGGAGGAAATGGCCAAGAGTAAGAAGAAAGTTGGGCCATCGCCCGCCTTGGAGGTCGATGTTGAGGCGAGTTGGGTCAAATAACGCAACTTACGCTCCTCGGCCTTGGAGGTCGAGACCGAGGCGAGCTGGGCCAAATGGCCTAACTTGCCTCCTCGGCCGACGTTGAGGACGAAGTGAGCTCCATTTTATCTCTAATGGCCCATTTCCCGTGGGTCATGGTCCAAGCTCTTTATTGTCGACTCAAATCTACGTTTTCCAATCTTCTTTAGATTTGGACTCTAGGTTAGCCCTCATATAAATAAGAGACCATAGGTTGCCCAACGTAAGTTCTTTTCCCTACTTATAGCTTGCTTTAACCCTTTGTTGATTACTAACTTAAGCATTTGAGGTTTTATGTTAGGGACCACACTGGTGTTTTCTTGTGACAACCTAAATTTTTTTGAGGTAATTTTAATTTTGTTAATTTAATTATCTTAAATTATTTGGGTGCCAGATTAGAATTTAATTTTTGGTAATTAAGGAAATCAAATCGAAGTTAGGTATGTAAGATTTCAATTTTTTATTTTAAAATTGGGTTAGTAGGATTTTGTTTGATTTGAAAGAGATTTGTATTTAGGGGGAAATTGGAAAGATATTTGTTTCAGTGGTGTATTTTGGTGGAGTGGGTTTTTAGGAAGTTGTGAAGGAAAGAGGAAAAATATATGTGATATATTTGTTTTGGGGATAATTATGGATTTTGGGAGATGTGAGATTTACTAAATTTTATTGGGAAAAGGGGAATTAGAAAAGGAAATGAAAAATGGGTGATTTATTTTATATATACAGGTCTCGAGTGTGCGTGATTAAAAGAAAAAAGGAAAAAGAAAAACTCTCTCTCTTTCTTCCCTCAGCCGGCCGCACCTCCCCCATCTCTTTCTCGATTTCTTCTCCTTGACCGATTGCCGTGACTCCTCTTCATCGCTCGTCCCTGTCAGCCTCAGCTCATCGTCGTCCATGCAGCACCGATCAAGTCTGCTGTCACTACACCTTCGTCGTGACTCGCTAGTGTTCCAGTCGGCGTTGGCTTGTCACTCAGCTCCGCAGCGCCGCCGTTTGCCGTGGGTTTTACCTTCCGGTTGCTGTGGGTTGTGCCATTGCCGGAAGTGTGGCCTTGGGTAAGTTGTTGACTTTTGTTCTTTCACGGGTGTCTTGGTTGGATTTAAGATTCCTAATTTTGGAGTTTTGTAGTTCGTGGCTTTGACCCGAAAAAGTGGAGGTAATTTCAAGAAATTCTGATTTGGTCACGCTTTGGGTAAGATCATTTAGAGTAAATTAGTTTGTGGTTGGGATAAACCTAGAGGTTTAATTTAAGTTGGAATTTATGCTCAGGTTGTAATTCGTGGATTTTGTGAGAGTTGGCGGCGTGGGTAGCTACTGGAACCTCATTCTAAGGTAAGTAATCTCATTACTAGAACCGCCTGTGTGCCAGACAATTTAGGTGGCAATTGAATTGTTACGTCGGATATAATCGAGAAGCTTGACATGATTTATTCAGTTTTATGAGCATGCTACACTAGTTTTGATTGATGTGATTATGTGTGGGACCATGAAGCATGTAGCACAATTTATGTTAAGATTTTTTCGAAACATTATATATTTTAACTAAGTAGTGACGATTATTCCCTCCTAATTTCACTATGTTACCGAAAGCCAACGGGTATTCTGCTATGTTATAGAAACTTGACGTGTTTCCTGCTACGTTATCGGATGCCTACGGGTTTTCTACTATGCTATCGGAGACCTACGAGTTTCCTACTATGAACGGGCGCCGATGGGTGCCCTACTATATTTGTGAACCTTCAAGCCACCAGTTATGTGTTAGAATGGGTTAAATCATTCGCTAGATGGCCATCTAGGATTAACCTACTTATATATGTCCCACAAGTATGTTGCACCTTTTGGACATGGGTGCCTAGCCTGACCTCAGTTGTGGGGTTACTTACTAAGTATTTCATACTCACCCTTTTTTCATGTTTTTTTTTCCAAGTAAGAGAAGGACATCTTGGCGAACGACGAAATGATGCCTTGACTAAGCCATTGGGACTAGACTGTTACCTCCGCACAAGTTTTTCATGATGTTTCGTTCATTTTTTTTTATTGTTACTGTCATTAAACCTAAGTCATGTTATCTTTACTTATTTCTTAGTGTCAAAATTCCTTTTCCAATGCATTAGTGTTTTAGGGAGGGGCCCTAACTAAAGGTTTGGTTGTTAAACATCGATAAATTTCCTTGATTTGTCACTATTTCCTTAATTTTTTGCATGTGTTGTGAAAAGTATGTAGTTTGAGCTGCATGCATGCCTAAGTGAAGGCCTAACTTGAGTCCTAGGGAGTTAGGTCGTTACATTTCTTCTTCTTTGTCTTGCATGTCATCTTTCTTCCCAAAATTACAAATTCAGTATTGAAAGCATGTGAAGGTCAGGTGAGTTTCCTTTTTTAGATTTTTTCATCAATAGTTGGTGTTGTTTGTGGGGAATGAGAATGAGAATTCGACATTTGAAAATTTTGAAGTTGCATTAGGGGCTTAGAATGAGATGGGCAAACGCGATGGTTATAATTCCGGTAAAAAAAACATCTTTTGGAGTGAGGGAACATTCAACGGATAATCCTCCAACATTAAAGCCCATCTCAGCTGCAATCCCCTAGTAAAAAGGTAGAGTAGAAGAACCAATCTTGTGTCACAAACTTGGGTCGACCTTATCCCCCTAGGAAAGAAAAAATCCCTTCGTTTTACAAGCTTTGGTCGACCTCATCCTCATAGGAAAGAGGCGGAGTAGAAGAACCACCCTTATGTCACAAGCTCGGATTGGCCTCATTTCCCTAGGAAAGAGGCAAAGTAGTAGAACAACCCTCGTGTTACAAGTTCGAGTCGGCCTCATCCCTAGGAAAGAGGCCAAGAAGAAGTTGCAGCTTTAGAGGAAAAGGTGTGGCCTCGGATTTGAACTTGGCTCGAATAGTGGAACTCTTAGAGACACAGAAGAACCACACTTGGATTACGAACTTAGGTTGGCCTCATATTGGATGAGACGACTTGAAATCAAAAGCTAAACCTAGGTAGTAAAAGCTCTTGAAAATATAGAAGAAAATAGGCAACATTGAAGTGGAGATTTAGAGGGTTCGTAAAACAGATAGAATTGACCACGAAGCTTCAATTGAGCAGCTAGATCCTCCATTTTCTAATGAGATAATAAGAGAGGTTTTGCCACTTAAAGTTCAAGGTCCATGGCATTAAACTATACAATGAAAGTCAGATCCTATGGAGCATTTGGATTCCTATAGGTTTTAGATGGAGTTGCATGAAGTCCCATATGCCACAAAATGAAGGGCATTCACTTTCCATCTTGCAGAATCAAGGAAGGAATGGTTTCAAAAACTTGAAAGAAAATAAAGTGAGAAAATCAATAGATACTTGGTAAGGGTTTGGGAAAAAGCCAAAGTAGAGATCAATATGAGGTATTTTCGCCCGAGTAGTGTGGCTCAACTTTAGGGTTTGGGGTTGTCCGACCTCGTGGTGATGAAGCAGTTTTCCCTATGATAGTTTAACCTAAGATCTTTCAAAGTATTATTTTTCGAATTTGAACAAGGTAAGTTATGGAAAAACTGAAAAAGAAAGCAATAGGAGGTTTTGTCGCCAAAGTAGTGTAGCCCGACCTTGGGATCCTGTCGAGGTTGACATCATGGCGATGAAACACTTTGCCTTATGACGGTTTAACCTAAGATCCTTCAAAGTATTCTTTTTCCAGTTTGGATAAGGTAAGTTTAAGAAAAACTGAAATATAGAGCAATAGGAGGTTTTGTCGCCTAAATAGTGTGGCCCGACCTTAGGATCTTGTCGAGGCTGAGCTCGTGGTAAGGAAACACTTTGCCCTATGACAGTTTAACCTAAGATCCTTCAAGTATTCTTTTTCGGTTTGGATAAGGTAAGTTTAGGAAAAACTGAAATAGAGAGCAATAGGAGGTCTTATCACCTAAGTAGTGTGGCCCGACCTTGGGATCCTGTTGAGGCTGACCTCTTGGTGATGAAACACTTTCCCTATGACAGTTTAACCTAAAATCCTTCAAAGTATTCTTTTTTTGGTTTGGATAACATAATGTGAGAGAAGACGCTTAGAGCAAGTGTAAAACGACAGTTGAGACAGTGAAAGGGGACAATTTCAATGCATAAGAAAGAAATGTGGAACAACGAAGATAACAAAGTACAAGCAAGTTGAAAGAAGGAATGGGGAAACATAAAGAAAATAAGGTCATCTAAGACCCAAACTAAGTTCCATGGAGTCACCTCCTCTCTCTCCACTCCCATCAGAGTCATCAGAGTAACAGGGAGCATTTGGATTGACATGGTGATAAATGTATGTTTTATGAGGAAGAAGTAATCTTGCCCTAGACAATGGTGCGAAGCGTCCTTGGTATACCAGATAACACCATAATCCATTATGGTCATTCTCTTGGCTGCTGAGATAAGGTTAAATTATGACTTTTGATAAATACACTTGAGGACTAATATGCTTTTAAGATGTCAAATGGATTGTAAAATTCTGAATTTATTGATGCCACATTGTTCTTTAATATGAAATATGGTTAGTTTAGATTCCATTTCACAATAGTCTGTCTTGAGTTTTATTTTCCTTAAAACTTCCTATGGATTTTTCATAGGATGACTTCATCGTTTGCAAATGATACTTCAAAACAAAGTCATTCTAGTCTAATAAGATTGTTAGGAAAAAGAAAACCTACTAAGCCAACTTCATTGACACGGGAACATTTAATTAGAGTAGAAGGATGTGATCCTAAAAATCCTTGGATTGTTTGTAAGTATTGCGGGACTACATATGCCTGTGATTCCAAAAAAAATGGTGCAACTAATCTAAAAAGACATTTAGAGAAATGTAAAAAGTATACAAATAAGTCGGAAGATTATGTTGAAGGAGAGGGTGTAACGACCCGACTAATACATCCTAATCAGACCATTACTCAATGCATGCAAATTTCAAGAAAAGACACGATGCTGAGTAGTAAGAAAGAAACAATGCTACTCATGGAAATTTCTGTTTATTTAACCAAAGAAAACAATGAATAACCATATAAAAAGAATTTTGGATCGGGGTACCCCTGATAAAATCAGTAATATTTCACGGACAGGAATCCAAATACAAAACAAAAGGACAAGCCTCAAAACAGAATTTGACAACTGAACAAAACTTATATAAAAAAAAAAACATGCAGTGCTATGCGGAAGCTACACCGGGTCCCGTGATGTCATCAAGGAATCCTCTTGTCATTCGCCAGCACGTTCTTTCCCTTACCTGAAAAAAAAATAAGATGAAAGAATGAGTAATTTTATTACTCAGTAAGTGACCCCACTACCAGAGCCGAGCTAAGCACTCAAGTCCTTTAAGTGCAACAACAATAAGACATGCGCATCTAACATACTTTTATAGGGAACTGGTTATACTCGCCCTACAGTTGGTTTTGGATGTCCACTAACCTCTGGAGCCCGAAGGAACTCAACCTCTGGTGACCCCGAAGGGCCACAATATCTGGTGAACCCGCAAGCACACAACCGCTGGTGACCCCGAAGGACCACAACCTCTGGTGACCCTAAAGGACCACAATATCTGGTGAACTCGAAGGATCACAACCTCTGGTGACCCCGCAGGACCACAATATCTGGTGAACTCGAAGGATCACAACCTCTGGTGACCCCGCAGGACCACAATATCTGGTGAACTCGAAGGATCACAACCTCTGGTGACCCCGCAGGACCACAATATCTGGTGAACATCCAACCGACGTAGGGGAGCTACCACTACCCACCTTATGGGTCAATTAAAATCTCACTCCTTTCACTCCATAAATTCATGCATTAACAGTACTGTTTAAAACATCTCAGATTATAAGCATATGCATCATCATTCACATACATCCATTAAGCATGGGAATTTCATACAAGCATACTACGTCACATGGGGCTTAGAAATTTCTACTCATACAAGCATGCTATACACATGGGGCTTAGAAATCCTACTCATCATGGCAACTAAACATATGGCGAGAAGGCGGTTCAGGTAGTAAGTCCACTTACTTGAGGACTGATCCAAATAAGGTAACCACACGGCAGAACTTGTAAAATTCCTGGACAATTGCAAATAAAAAAATTTCCCAACTTAAGTCAGTCCATAAGTCCAGTCCCACCACCATTTAATTCCAAATAAATTTAAAACTGTCCTTACCCAAGCGTGGCTTAACTCGCCGTTGCCACCAATCCTTTTTACCCCGACGCCACTTCCGGTCACCTAAAAGAATTTTAACCACACAAGTCCATATCACCAAAAGTTTACCAAATTATGCCACAAAATTAACCCTGGGTCCAAGTTACTCACCCAAACGTTACCGGTTCGGTGACGAGCAGTCAGGCGAGCGTTTGACTGAAACGGCTGCGGAGGAGGACCGGCGGCG
>QLSR01001488.1:78714-173547 GCA_031780015.1 Citrullus colocynthis
TTAATTGGCACACAAACCGAGGGTTTAAATAAAACAAAACCCTAACTCCCAAATCCTTCCACTTTTCCCCTTTTCTTTTCCAACCAAATAAAATCAAATCAAATAAAATCCAATAAAATCTTCTACAACTAAGATTTATTTCAATTATCCAATCTTACCAAAAATTAATCACCTTAATTTACTTGCCCCAAGATAAAATCATCCTTTTCTAAATCCCAAAAATTTCCTTAAACTCAAATTTTGAAATTTCCATCTTAGCTTAAATAAATGCATGAATAAATAATCATATTTTCCTTTTCATACATGATAACTTAAATTTATTTAATAGATTTGGGATTGTTACATTCTTCCCCCCTTAAGAAACTTTCGTCCCCGAAAGTTTTTACTGTTGGAACAACTCTGGGTATTCTGACCTCATTTCATCCTCTCGTTCCCACGTTGCCTCCTCACGCTTGGTGGTTCTGCCAAAGGACTTTCACCAATGCTATCTCCCGGTTGCGCAGCACCTTGACTTCCCTTGCGAGAATTTGTACTGGCCTTTCCTCATAACTTAAATCTCTGCGCAACTGTAAGGGCTCAAAGTCGATTACATGGGATGGATCTGCCATATACTTCCGAAGCATGGAGACATGGAACACATTATGAACTGCGGAAAGCGACGGTGGCAAGGCTAACCGATAGGCCACGGGGCCAACTCGCTCTAATATTTCAAACGGTCCAATGAACCGAGGGCTTAGCTTCCCCTTCTTCCCGAACCTCAAGACACCTTTCATAGGTGCCACTTTCAAGAATACCTTCTCACCTACCTCAAATTCCAGATCTCGCCGTCTTACATCGGCATAACTTTTCTGTCTACTCTGAGCTGTCTGCATCCTTGCCCTAATCCTCTGTATAGCCTCGTTGGTGAGTTGTACTAACTCTGGTCCTAACAGTCTTCGCTCCCCAACTTCATCCCAGCAAACCGGAGATCTACAACACTTACCATATAAGGCCTCGAATGGCGCCATGCCAATGGTAGCTTGATAACTGTTATTGTAGGCAAACTCCATCAAGTGCAAGTGGGAGTCCCAACTTCCTGGGAAGTCTAGGGCGCAGGCACGTAATATATCCTCTAGTACCTGGTTTAAGCACTCCGTTTGTCCATCCGTCTAGGGATGAAAAGCAGTACTAAAATCCAATCGAGTGCCCAACGCAGTCTGGAGACTCTTCCAAAAGTTTGACGTGAAACGAGGGTCTCTGTCAGACACTATAGAAACTGGCACTCCGTGCAGCCTTACTACTTCCCTTACATAAATCTGTGCCCACTTATTTACTGAAAAGGTGGACTTTCCCGGAATAAAATGTGCTGTCTTGGTGAGCCTATCCACAATGACCCATATCATCGTGTGACCCTTCGCTGTTTTAGGCAACCCTACAATGAAGTCCATAGATACATTCTCCCACTTCCACTCGGGTACTGACAGGGGTTGCAACAGCCCTGCCTGCTTCTGCCTCGGAGCTTTCACCTGCTGGCAAACAAAACACTTACTAACAAATTCAGCCACTTCCCTCTTCATCCTGGGCCACCAGTAATGACGTTTCAAGTCTTGATACATTTTGGTACTGCCCGGATGTATCGCAAATGGGGAGTTATGAGCCTCCGACAACAGCTCGTCTTTAACACTGCCTGCCGGAACACACAAGCGTCCGCGGTAGGTAAGGCCACTATCAAAGGATACTGACAACTCACCGATCTGCCCCGACTCCATTTGGCGAAGTTTTTCCTCAAGGTATGGATCCTTCTGCTGGGCATCTATGATCCTTTGCCTCAGAGTGGGACGCACTGATAGTTGAGCTAACTGGGAAGTGACTTCTCCTATCGCCACTGCAATGCCTGCTCGCTCAAGATCCTTGCACAATGGAACCTGGTCTGTAATCAGAGCTGCTGAATGAACTGCCTTCCTGCTTAAGGCATCTGCTACCACATTTGCCTTTCCGGGATGGTACAGGATTTCCACATCATAGTCCTTTACTAACTCCAACCATCTGCGCTGTCTCATGTTCAACTCCTTCTGGGTGAAGAAGTACTTCAAGCTCTTATGGTCTGTGAAGATTTGGATTCTTTCCCCATACAGGTAGTGCCTCCATATCTTCAGAGCGAATACAACTGCTGCCAACTCTAAATCGTGAGTCGGGTAATTCTGCTCGTGGTTTTTTAACTGCCGAGACGCATAAGCGACCACCTTGCCGTGCTGCATCAACACACAACCCAGTCCTTTTTTGGAAGCATCACTGTACACGACAAAACTCCCTGATCCATCCGGAACGGTAAGTACCGGTGCAGACACTAACCTCTGCTTGAGGTCTTGGAAGCTCTCTTCACAGGCCTTACTCCAAACAAAGGAATTACCTTTCCTGGTCAACTGAGTCAACGGCATGGCTACACGAGAGAAATCTTTCACAAACCGACGGTAGTAGCCAGCTAAACCCAGAAAACTGCGTACTTCACTAGCTGTCGTAGGGCGAGGCCAGCTCGTAACCGCCTCTATCTTGGCAGGATCTACTGAGACACCATCCTTGGACACCACATGCCCTAAAAAGGATACTTGCTTCAACCAGAATTCGCACTTAGAAAACTTGGCATACAACTTATGTGCCCTTAAGGTTTCGAGAACCTTTCGCAGATGCTCCTCGTGCTCTTCCTCCGTCTTGGAATATATCAGAATATCGTCGATGAATACGATGACGAAAGTGTCAAGAAAGTCCTTGAACACCTGATTCATTAGATCTATAAATACTGCAGGGGCATTTGTCAGACCAAAGGACATAACGATGAATTCGTAGTGTCCATAACGGGAACGAAAAGCAGTCTTAGGAACGTCGCTGCCCTTTATTCTCAACTGATGATATCCTGACCGAAGGTCAATCTTTGAGAAAACTGTGGCTCCCTGCAACTGGTCAAATAGATCGTTAATTCTGGGGAGAGGGTATTTATTTTTGATAGTCACCTTGTTCAGCTCTCTGTAGTCAATGCAAAGGCGTAGCGAACCATCCTTCTTCTTCACGAATAACACTGGTGCCCCCCAAGGTGACACACTCGGCCGAATAAAGCCCTTGTCAAGCAACTCTTGCAGCTGCACCTTCAGCTCTCTCAGCTCTGCTGGAGCCATACGATAAGGAGCCTTGGATATGGGAACCGTACCGGGCTCCACCTCTATGGCGAAGTCAATCTCCTGAACTGGTGGTAAGCCTGGCAGGTCCTCTGGAAAAACGTCCGGATAGTCTCGTACCACAGGTTCTGAAGTCAGGGTGGCCTCATCTCCTCTTACGTCTACCACACTGGCCAAAATACCCCAGGTACCATGGTTAAGTAGTCTGCGGACCTTTAGAGCCGAAATGACCTTGGGTAGGACCACCGTCCCTGCTCCCTTAAATTTGAAGTTAGGCCCTGACGGAGGAGTGAAAATCACTTCCTTTCTCGCACAGTCTATACTGGCATGGTTAGCAGCCAACCAGTCCATGCCTAAAATGACGTCGAAGTCCCGCATGGCCAAGACAATTAAGGTAACCTCTAACTCTCGATTTGCTATTTCTACCCGACAGGCTTTTATCTTTTCTTTTGCCAACAAGATCTCCCCCGATGGGGTAGAGACCGATAATACAAAAGGTAAGGGTTCTAACTCTAGCACAGCATGCTCAACGAACACAGCAAAAATAAACGAGTGTGACGAGCCTGAGTCAAACAACACTAGGACACGATACCCCAAAATAGGAAGCATACCTGTTACCACCGTGCCTGCCTTGTCAGCCTCCTGCCGAGTCGTGGCATAGGCCCGACCATGCTGTTGCTGCATCCTGCCAGAGTCCCCCCGAGAGGTGCTTGCATACTGCCCCTTACCATCTGCTGCTCCCTTTCTTGGGCACCTGCTAGACACGTGCCCCTCCTGGCCACACCGAAAACAAACTCCTGATCCTGCTAAACATTTCCCCCAGTGACTTTTTCCACAGGAACCACACACTGGCTTTTCTCTCTCCACTAAGCCTGAGGCCGAAGGCTGCTGTCTAAAGTGCTGTATGGGCCTGTCTGCCCGGTTCTTTGGATGAAATTCTGGGATTTTCTGTTCAAACTTCCTTTTCTGGCCTGAGGAGGGTCCTGAGGACACAGCTCTGATGTATTCTTCTCCGGCACGGGAGTCAATCCTCACTGCTGCCCGAAACGCTGCTGCATAACTGCTGGGTTCCAGGGCTTGCACGAGGCCCCTTAACCCATCCTTCAAACCTTGGACAAAGCATTCTGTCTTGTCTTCCTCAGTAGCCACCATCTTGGGGGCGAAACGGGACAGCTTGGTAAACTCCTGCTCATACTCCTCAACGGACATGACTCCTTGCTTCAGCCTCATGAACTCTAGCTGCTTATTGTACCTCGTGTTGGTGGAGAAGTATTTCTCATAGAATCTCTCCTTGAACTGAGCCCAGGTAATCGATCCTCCTGTGGTAACCACGGACCTTTCTGCTGACTGCCACAAGATCTCGGCGTCATCTGTCAAAACAAATACCGCACACTGAAGCTTCTGGTCCTCTGGGCACTTCATATATCGAAAGATGGTCTCAATGGACGATAGCCACATCTCTGCCTTGGTAGGGTCCTTCAGTGACCCGTCAAAAGTACGCGGATTGTACTTCCTGAAGTCCCTCAAATGTTTTGCTTCTGGGGACAAATCCTGATAAAACTGATGCTGGGCCGGCACCTGAAGGGGCGGAATTGGCTGTTCCGGTGCCTGAGGTGCGGGGGTTTGTTGAGCTAACTGCTCTGCCACCGCGGCGCGAGTTAACTCCTGGATCTTGCTTAGCAAAGTGGCGGTAACAGTCTCCCCTATCTGAGCTACTACTGCAGCGAAATCGGTCTGGGCCACTGGCGGAACTTGTGCCTGGGGCGGCTCAGGCACGTTGCGAGGTCGTTCCCTAGCCCTGGCTCCCTGCTCCTCCTGCCTAACAGGGTCCTGCGGCGGTGGAGGTTCTTGTGGTGCAGGGATACCTTGCTCCATAGGGTCCTGGACTTGGGGGTTTGGTACACCCCTTGCCCTACCCCTCCTGCCTCTACCTCTTCCTCTACCTCCACGAACCATTCCTGATTTACGGACAATAAACACCATCAATTTCCTTGCTAAAGGTATCACTTCAAGGTATCCATACACGGTTACACTAGCACATCATAGGCATAACATTCTAAAGACATGTATTAGAAAAACACGTACCTGGCGATGACCAAGGACCTCCTGATGATCATGGGAACCCTTCGACTTACTTAGCAAGTCAGTCTACAGAACCCAAAACTCTAGGCTCTGATACCAACTGTAACGACCCGACTAATACATCCTAATCAGACCATTACTCAATGCATGCAAATTTCAAGAAAAGACACGATGCTGAGTAGTAAGAAAGAAACAATACTACTCATGGAAATTTCTGTTTATTTAACCAAAGAAAACAATGAATAACCATATAAAAAGAATTTTGGATCGGGGTTCCCCTGATAAAATCAGTAATATTTCACGGACAGGAATCCAAATACAAAACAAAAGGACAAGCCTCAAAACAGAATTTGACAACTGAACAAAACTTATATAAAAAAAAAAAACATGCAGTGCTATGCGGAAGCTACACCGGGTCCCATGATGTCATCAAGGAATCCTCTTGTCATTCGCCAGCACGTTCTTTCCCTTACCTGAAAAAAAAATAAGATGAAAAAATGAGTAATTTTATTACTCAGTAAGTGACCCCACTACCGGAGCCGAGCTAAGCACTCAAGTCCTTTAAGTGCAACAACAATAAGATATGCGCATCTAACATACTTTTATAGGGAACTGGTTATACTCGCCCTACAGTTGGTTTTGGATGTCCACTAACCTCTGGAGCCCCGAAGGAACTCAACCTCTGGTCCCGAAGGAACACAAACCTCTAGTGATCCCGAAAGACCACAACCTCTGGTGACCCTAAAGGACCACAATATCTGGTGAACCCGAAGGATCACAACCTCTGGTGACCCCGAAAGACCACAAAATCTGGTGAACCCGAAGGAACACAACCTCTGGTGACCCCGAAGGACCACAAAATCTGGTGAACCCGAAGGACCACAACCTCTGGTGACCCCGAAGGACCACAATATCTGGTGAACCCGAAGGAACACAACCTCTGGTGACCCCGAAGGACCACAATATCTGGTGAACCCGAAGGAACACAACCTCTGGTGACCCCGAAGGACCACAATATCTGGTGAACCCGAAGGAACACAACCTCTGGTGACCCCGAAGGACCACAATATCTGGTGAACATCCAACCGACGTAGGGGAGCTACCACTACCCATAAATTCATGCATTAACAGTACTGTTTAAAACATCTCATATTATATGCATATGCATCATCATTCACATACATCCATTAAGCATGGGAATTTCATACAAGCATACTACGTCACATGGGGCTTAGAAATTTCTACTCATACAAGCATGCTATACACATGGGGCTTAGAAATCCTACTCATCATGGCAACTAAACATATGGCGGGAAGGCGGTTCAGGTAGTAAGTCCACTTACTTGAGGACTGATCCAAATAAGGTAACCACACGGCAGAACTTGTAAAATTCCTGGACAATTGCAAATAAAAAAATTTCCCAACTTAAGTCAGTCCATAAGTCCAGTCCCACCACCATTTAATTCCAAATAAATTTAAAACTGTCCTTACCCAAGCGTGGCTTAACTCGCCGTTGCCACCAATCCTTTTTACCCCGACGCCACTTCCGGTCACCTAAAAGAATTTTAACCACATAAGTCCGTATCACCAAAAGTTTACCAAATTATGCCACAAAATTAACCCTGGGTCCAAGTTACTCACCCAAACGTTACCGGTTCGGTGACGAGCAGTCAGGCGAGCGTTTGACTGAAACGGCTGCGGAGGAGGACCGGCGGCGCGAGAGAGAGAGAGAACCAGCGGCGGCAGCGGCTGACGCTGGGAGGCGGCGGCGGCGGTTCAGCCGACGCGAGGGAGAGAGAAAGCTGCCGACGGAGAGCCCGGCGACGGCGGCGGTCCAGTCGACGCGAGGGAGAGAGAAAGCTGCCGTGAAGAGGAAGAGAAAGGAAGAAAAGAAGGCTGGCGGTGGCGCTGTTGCGAGGAAGAAGAAGAAGAAGAAGAAGAAAAAAAACGAGGGGGGGGAAAGGCGGCGCGAGAAAGAGAGAGAGAGAGAAAAGGAAATTCCTTTTTCCTTTTCTTTTTTTTTTTTAATTGGCACGCAAACCGAGGGTTTAAATAAAACAAAACCCTAACTCCCAAATCCTTCCACTTTCCCCTTTTCTTTTCCAACCAAATAAAATCAAATCAAATAAAATCCAATAAAATCTTCTACAACTAAGATTTATTTCAATTATCCAATCTTATCAAAAATTAATCACCTTAATTTACTTGCCCCAAGATAAAATCATCCTTTTCTAAATCCCAAAAATTTCCTTAAACTCAAAATTTGAAATTTCCATCTTAGCTTAAATAAATGCATGAATAAATAATCATATTTTCCTTTTCATACATGATAACTTAAATTTATTTAATAGATTTGGGATTGTTACAGAGGGAGACTCTGAAAGTAGTTTGATGGCTACATCCTTCACTCAAGAAAATTGTAGAATAATGCTTGCTTATATCATCATATTAGAAGAATTGCCATTAAAGTTTGTAGAAAGTGAAGGATTTCATAAATTTTGTCAGTAATTAAATCCAAAGTTTGTAATTCCTCAAGAGTGACTATTGCAAAAGATTATTTTCAAATATACATGAGGGAGAAAAAAGGTTAAAGAGTGCATTAACTCGAAGTGGTCAAAGAGTTTGTTTAGCAACTGATACATGACTTTTGTGTAGAATATTAATTACATGGTTATAATGGCTCAATTCATTTATGGTGATTGGAATTTGCACAAAATAATTATGAACTTTTGTCAAATGGCTAATCATAAAGGAGATACGATAGGTAAAGCTGCTTAGAAAGTTGGGGTATTGATAGGCTTTTTACCATAACGGTCGATAATGCGATTTCAAATGATATAGCCATTGCATATTTGGTTAAATAATCTAGAGACAGAAATGGTACAACTAATAGTTAGTGATGCTTTTGAAAGATTTGCATATGTCTATCATTCGAATTAGAAATGCTATGAAGTATGTAGGTGATCTTCTGCAAGACTTCAAATATTTAAAGATTTTGCTAAAGAAGATAAGATGTCAACAAGGTCTTATGATGGGTGTTCCAACAGAGTGAAATTCAACTTACATTATGTTGGATGGAGCGATTAAGTGTCAAACAACATTTGAAAGATTAGAAAAGCATGACCTAAGTTATATGTCAGAAGATGATATTCCTACTATTGAAGATTAGGATAATGCTAAAGTGTTTGTAGAGTTCCTAAAGACTAGCAATAAAGTTCTCTGCATCTATGTCTGTGACTTCAAACATATTTTTTCATGAATTGTGTTTAATCCAAAGAAATAATTCGTGAATACTCATTGTATGAGAATACATTATTGAGTCAGATTACATAAATTCAATAAGTATTGGGGTAGAACTACAAGTGAGAAGATCAAATTGTTGTTATATGTTGTTGTAATTCTTGACCCTAGATACAAGCTGACTTATGTGAGTTGTTGATTCAATGAATTTTTGGGAGGAAGAAAGTACTAAAAATAGACAAATAAGGTTGAAGAAGCATTTTGTCGTTTGTGTGATGATTATTATATAAGAAAGTCAATACTAAAAGAACAATATCCACAATCATCAATACCTATCGAAGAATTTAGATTTAAGTTAGAGTGAAATACCTTCTTTCTCATCTAGTGGATTGAGTGGAACTGGATTTTATAAGGTAATAGATTTAAACAATGTAATAAAAAAGATCCAAATGATAGTAAAACAATTATGGCTCGTTATGTAAGTGTTGCTTTTCCAAAATGATGATATGTTATGCGTCTATTGGCCTAATGCCGTATTGAAAATTGCTAAAGATTGATACATTAACACGCAAGTTTTCCTATAAAAATCCAAGTGTAAGTAAATAGGTTTCTTGAATAGTCTAGGGTCAAACATAGAGATTTTTAATAGTTCGACATTGAGAATATTATTTGATTTGATGCATTGAACTATACAATAATTACAAGTACTTGAGTGTTTGATTCTTTCTACAATAACTTCAAAGCATAACTTCATACATAATGAATTGATGGATGAACAGATGGAGTGATGATGCGGGATGGAGATGGATAAATTTGTCAGGTACAAATATATTCAGATAGAATGCGTGGAGGTGGTGGATCCATGAGAAAAGTGGGGTTAAGATAACTTATCTAGCATACTCCTAAGTGTTACTTAAGTAAGCCTTCATGCTACCAAACTCAAGATTGAGCACATCTCTCGATGCTTCGACGCTACATTAATCTTTTCTCCAAGACGCATGGTGAGTTCTTCATGCAAAAGTTGAACTTTATTTCTAAAGCTATTTCTTTTCTTGTCAAATGACGAAGATTAATCACATACTCTCTCAAGCAAATGATTATACTTACTTAAACTTATTTGTTCAACAGATTTAGATAAGTTTGAAGCACCCATTTAATCAAGTTGAAAATACACATAGTTAAAACTTGAAAATGCTAACTTCATGCACTTAACCTATTAAACATTCAATCATTCATGGTGCAAAGTGTTAAAGATAAGTAGAGATGGAGGTTTAACATCAATCAAACTTATATTAAGAAAATGAACAAATCTCTCGATCGTCATTAAAATAATACAAGAAAGAAAGATGAACATAATGGAGAAATGACAATAGAAGTCGTCAAGCTAATGACAATATCTTGCTTCTTGGAGGCTTGAGATGGTGGTTGTTTGATACATAATTTGTACAGGGGATGAATGAATTCTCACTCTTTGAGAGTTGACTCTGAAACTCTCAGAATCTTCTCACAGAAGGGCTCGAAGTGGAGGGTGGCGATGGAGGTTGAGGGAGAATTTCAACACTTTCATCATTGTATTTCTCTCTGTCTTCAGCATGAAGTGCATCGTGTTATTTCTAGTCGTCTAAAAAGGTAGTCTCGTGATGACTTGACACCTTTGCATTTAATTTCATGCCCTATAGCGCAGACTTCATCGCGTCCTCAGTTCATTACCCACTTGCATATTGACATGACAATTGCCCCCAAACGTCTGGAGTTACTTTTTTCTCTCAATACCAAGTATTTGATGCATTGATCTTTAGAATAGTTAGGTCTTGATGATTCTGGTAGCATCTTTTTTTTTGTACTTGGAATGTTTTTGGTTTCTTTCAGCTCTATTCTACGTTCAAAAAGATATAACTCATATTTTCCAGAATAGTTGCCTTTGTGAACATTGTAAACACAAAGTTATTCATATTACACAATTTCAACTACCAAAATCATGCATTTATCTATAATCTTGCTCCAATTACTCCAAAGAAAGAATACAATAACTTGTATTTCTACAAGTTATCACTAGGTGAGGGTCATATAGAAGATGAGAATTTAGATTTTCTAAATTGGTGGAAGTTGAATTCTTCTCAATTTAAGATTATTAGTCAAGTAGCTAGGGACATCTATTGTATTCCTATAACAATTGTGTCATTTGAATCAACTTTTAGCACTAGAGGACGGGAGTTAGATTTTTCTTTTTCGAAATTCATTAACTCCAATTGCAGAGGCACTCATTTGTGCTTAAAATTGGCTAAACCTTTGGTTGATTTGAGTGAAGATATTGATGGAGCTGAAGAAATTGACAAATATAATCAATAATGTTATTGTAATGGCAACAAATTTTATTTATTTCATTATTTGGCAATTTGCATTTAATGAGCTAATTATTTTTAATTTTGATCTAGAATTATAAATATACAAAGAAGATGGAAGTTGCCTTTAAGAGTTTGAATTATTTCTATGGTTCTACGTTTCTACTCTCAAATATTATTTACATCTATTTTTTATTTATATTAAATGTTAACTTGTTAGGTATTGAATCTGGTATTTTTTTTTAATAGAATCTTTAAGTATAATGATAGAATTAGAGTTATGCAAGTTTGTGATGAGTTTTGCAGAAGAAGATAATTTACTTCCACTATAAGATGAGATAAAGTACTTGATGAAGGGTTTTGGGAAGAATTGTATAAATGTTGATGAATTTCCCTTTCCCCTTCAACAAACTCTATTTTCATTTTACAAAACTTGTGTTTCTTCTCTTTCTGTTTGGTGTTCACCTTTTTGGATATATACCTAGAATTATATATGCAATTTATGTGCTTGTTGCGTAGAAAAGGGAAGGATTTTGAATAGACATTTTGTTATTTATTGATAAATTTTTTGTGTTAGTCTTCCTTTTTCTCTTTGTTGTCTCTTCTTAAATGGAAGAAATGTTTTAAAGATCTAGCAATTTGATAGCAGGGGAAATATGCTATCTTGCTTCGCTTCATTCAAGATTGTTCCTTTGTCTTACATGTTTATTTGTTTGTTTTATAAGTTTTGAGTACCTAATAGGTAGAACAGCGCATTGGCTACAAAAAGAAGCTAAAAGGAGCAAAAGCGGAGTTTAATTGCATCAAGGGAAAGAAGGAAGCAAGATGAAAAAATACATCCTTGAGAGCATGGTGCGGTGCTACAAGGTGCCATGCTTGGCGTTTTTTCTCAAGGATGCATTTTTTATGAAGTTCTGATTGATGTGTGTTCATGTGAAGAATCGTGGTAGTGTTGCGGTGCTCCGACTATATTATTAAAACCTACTTTTTTTATTTATAAGGGATGAGATGGCCACTAGCTGATTCCCTTCGGTTTTTCCTCTCTATTTCCCTTTGTTTTTGAGTCTTTTATGCCTTAAAATAACTTTTTGTTGTCCATAATGCCACTTATGGGCTAAGGTAACCTCGTTGTAGCTTGGGTTTCTAGGATTTTTTCCCTTATTTCATGTATTTGTGAGTTTTTAAACCGATTTATTATATTTGTTGGCTTCAATTCTATTATCAATAAACTTTTATCATATGTCAGACGCTAGGGGATGTATGGCTACTGCTTTATGATTAATATTCAATTCATTGCACTTGATTGCATGTTAATTGCAGGAAGTAATAGTTTAGGTTAGCTTGCGAATTACATTAGATGAGTATTGATCTAATCAACTTAGAATTGAACCAAATGAATGTCTAATTAGCCGATTGAAAATTAAGCATTCACCCCAATGTTTCCTACATCTTAATGCAATTAGGGCAATTTGAACATGCATGCTTTCATCTTTTTAAATTAGGCTAGTTAGTTGCTTAAAACAAATTAATTATCCTTTCTAATTAATTTAGTTAGGTGCAAGCAACCATTCAATTTCGGTGATGAGAATTCGATGATCAAACATCTTAACAAAGGGAAAAATTCATTATAACCCAAGCTAGATTCTTCTAATATATTGTTTTCAATCCTCAGTTCGTGCTTGCTATTTTATGCATTTAAATTTCCTTGACATAAAGCAACTGCAAAACCCCCTTTGGTTTCCCAAGGATTGTAAACAAGTTAATTGAGAAATTCTAGTGCTCCCTACGTTCGACCTAGTTTAGCCATGATTACGATTTTGTTAAGCACGATTAATTATTTGGAGCAAAGTTGGACGACTAATCTCTGCCTTCCACAATTGATATGAAAATTGTTTCAAGTTCATTTAGGAGAGGTTATACCTGACCAAGGCTATACCCGACTCGAGTTGGGTTGGGTCAGTTTTCATCCTTACAGAATTGGTCCATTTCGGGTCCGACCAACTTTTAAAGGAATCCAACCCGATCCAGCCCAATTACACCTTTGCTCTATAGTATATGGATAAGGTTGTGTGTTTTATCCTAGTGACACTATGGATATGATTAGTTTTGTAATTGTTAAAAAACGATTTGATCTAAATTATTCATGTGGAAACATATGAGTGAGTGTATCCTATACAAAGGGTTTTTATAGGACTTGACCACGAAATAATTAATCTTTTTTTGTAAAATCGTTAATTGAAGAGATTAATATTTCATAGGATGATCATATGTGACTTGATCTTAATCCTTAATGAGTTATAAACTCCTGCCTATGAGGGATTGTCCATTGATTTGCATGAGTGAGAGTGGCTCGTGCCTTCGCCTTAATAAACCTACCATCTTGGGAACTTAACCGAATGGTGAGTTGGGAACGTAATTTCACAAGATAGAATTGAATTATTCAAATATAGGGTAAGTAAATGAGTAATTCTCTTAAGTGTTGACTACGGGACTTGAACAATGGAACCCGCCCTCTCATTAGCCTAAGAGGAATTTGGTTTATGGTTCAACCATAAAGAAAATTGCTTATTAGAGAATCAGTCATAGGTAAGGACAAAAAGGTAATTATAGGGGTAAAAAGACATTTGACCCAGTTGTAATTATGAAGAACTTGTGAAGGACCGACTTACATGTAATGATTATATCTATGGACACAACTTGTCCTACAGTGCATAAAATTACAACTACGGGTCTATAGTGGTTCGCCCATAGTTAATTAATGGAGGCTAATTAATTAAAGAGTTCAATTATGTTAATTTGGATCATTGGAGCTTATAATCTGCAGGTTCAATTGTGTTAATTTGGATCATTGGAGCTTATAATCTGCAGGTCCATAAGGTCCCTTTACTAGCTCATAATGGATTAACAAGTACGAAAGTATTGAAAGAATATTTTGAAATGTCAAATTAATTTAGGGAAAATGTATTTACTGTATCAGATATAGTTAATGTAAAATATAATGTATGAAGATTCATTATCATATAGTTAATTATCAATATACTTCAAATTAAAACTATATAATATGAGAGAATTAATATAATAATAAATTAATATGAATTAGATTCATATTAAAACTATAGGTTAAAAGAGAAATTTGCATTTGTATATGATTCAAATATTTTGTTAGGATTGTTGATTTTGGCTAAATATATTTATTTAAGGTATTGGGTGTTTCTTTTGATTGTGTCATAGAACTTGTCTCAAAGTTTGTTCCTTAAATTGTCGATTCTATAGGAAAATTCTTTCCTTATTTAGAATGATTCTATAAAATATTTCTTTTGAGATATTTACCTTATTTGTTGCATTTCAATATTTAGTGGGATCATTTTCCATCTTTCGACTGTGCTATTTAAGTCTAAGAAGTCAGTCTTCTAGGGTTGTCGCTTTTAATGTAATGAGATTGTAATTCAAATATATCAGAAGCATTACTCTCTGTATTCTTTTGAGAAGTTCGTTTGTGCTAGAGGCAAGCAAATCTTGACTATTTTATTCAACTAAGCTTTAGTATTGCAAGCCATTCAGTCTCAGGGGGAGCCTCAGACCATTCTCATCAAGAAGCAATTCTCTTCACTCAAGGGGAGCCTGAGTCATTATTCAACCAAGAAGGAACAAGTTATTGTAGTCTTTATTTAGATAATTAGGATAATTTAGAAGAAAATTCATTAACTTGAAAGAACAATGGTGTAAAAAGACCAGTCTGCGTTCAAGTTGTTTACAAAACTTTTATCTTGGAAATTATGAGATTGTATCTTTTGGATGCAGAATTTTGATGAAAAGAAGCTGAAAATAGCTAAGGGCAATTAAAGATGTTGTTAATGGACAAAGTTGAGATCAAATCAGCTAGCTAGTTCACGCGTGGAAAGACCCGATGTTGAGATAAAGCAAGCAGAAAAGGAAGTGATGAACGCATGGGCGATGACTGTCATGTCAAAGTGCAAGTGGATGATTGATTTGACAAAGTCATGATAGAGCCAATGAACTTATGACACGAAGAAGTCTATGCAATAGGGCATGAAATTAAATGCAAAGGTGTCAAGCAATCATGAGAACCACCTTTTGGATGCCTATATATAGCCCACAAGACAATTCCAACTGGGGGAATTTTTTTTTTTCAGAGAAATAGTGAAAGCTTTGTTGAATTTCCTTCAACTCCATTAGCTCGTTCAATTACCTCAAAGCCTTAAGGAGCAAGACATTGCAACCAACGACTTGACACATTTATCTCTACATTCATTTTCATTTACTTGTCATTCTCATTTGTATCAAGATTTTGAGATTGAAAGACTCACCACACTTTGATATAAATTAGATTCTTCATCTCTTTCATAAATCCATGTGTTTCTTATCTTCAACTATGACTAGCTAAATTCTTAATGGGTTGAGTGAATTAAACTAACATTTTACAAGTTTTGCATAAGTTTGAGTTCATCTTGTTTAATGCATGCTTAAAACCTTGCGTGAATCTGTCAAATAAATAGATTTAAGTAAGAATAATCAATTGCTTGAGAAAGTAAGTGATTGTAACTTTCACTAAGGAAGAAAAGAATTAGCTTTAAAGATAAAGTTAATCTTTTGTCTATAAGTAACTCTGTCATGCATCTTAAAGATAAGATAAATGTGGCGTGAAAGCGTTGAGAGGCGAGTCCTCATTTTGTGAGTTAAAGACATGAACGCCTGGTTATGTATTACTTAGAAAAATGTTAGTGAACTCCCGTCAACCTACTTTCTCCATTGATTTTTCTTTATCATCAATGCTTGTTGTTTGTTTATAATTGCGCTTAGCATTTCACATCACCACCCTACATACTCACCTATTCATCATCACTCACAGTTATGATCATTTGTAATTAAGCCATCTTTCCATAGTATAACGTAGCATCATTCGACACACCGTTCAAACCACCATTGCATTGAACCAGCTAAGTCCAAACATAGTTTTGTCACAAGTCCCTTAGATCGACCCTTAGACTCTCAAGGAACCCTACTAAGACTTAAACTTGGGTTTTATTATGAAAACTTGCATTTAACATACATTTTTCAACATAAGCCCGACATAAGGTTGCCATAAAATATTAGTACATAAAATACGCAGCAGGGAGCCTAAGTGTTGTATCACTAATAAAGAGAGAGGGAGTCTCACATCTAAAGAGAGCCTAGGTGTTTAACTAAGTTGGGCTTGATGGTTGTCACTATGTTTGAAGTTATTCAAGATAAGTACAACATTGTAATTGCTTAGCTATTCCATATTAGTGAATTATCTTTTTTAAGCACACTATCCTCTAGACGTAGGAAGTTTATCCTGAACTGAGCTACCAATTCTCGTGTGTTTATTTTTGTTCTATCAGTTACAAGTTTCTTATTGTTTCAATTGGTGCTAGGACGTGTTTAAAACATTTGCACTTAGTTCATTGAACCCCTTTCGAAATTTCATATTTATTTAATTAAATATGAGATATGTAATTAACAATGTTTTTAATTAATTAATTAAGATTTTTTAATTAATTAATTATTTTTTAAAAATTAAATCCCTTTTTAAAAGGGGGATGGGGTAGTGGTAACCACCACTTAACCATTTCATTTAGTTCTATGTTTATGTATGGAAGAGTGCTCTTTGTAGTTATATTGATTTATTAGTCTTTCTCTCCCAACATAAAAAGAATCACAGAGAAAAGTTCTATGCCATTCTTGATTTTCCTTCCCATTCAAGTTTCCCTCATCTTTCTATAAGGACTCCCGCAAGTCCATTCTTTAGAAAAGTACTTGAAAAGTGCTTTCTTTGCTTCTTATTTAGAGATACTTTTTTTAGATTTGATATGTTTCCTAATGATTTTCAGGGATATAACAAGAAAACAAGTGTTGGAAGCCAAAAGAAGCAAATCGGGCCACATCTCCAAAAAAATGTGAAGAAAAAAAATCAAGTTGAACAAAAATAGGGCAGCGTTGTGGCGCTATCCCTCAACCCTTTTTCCCGATAGGGATGTTTTCAAGTTATGCACAGCGTAATGCACTAGCGCCTTGGTGCCAATGCTACGTTGTGGCATTAGGAGAATTTTCAAGGTGGCATCACGGTGCCAGTTTTCCTAATTTGAATTTTTTGTATTTTTTGGAATGTTCTTATGCACCAAATCTCCAATTTCTGCAAAATTAGAAGGCTCATCAGTTTGTCAAACCACGAAATTTTAGAGCCCTAAAGTGTGTGTTAACTACAAAAAAGAGTAGAAAGTGTGAGAGAAGAGTTTAAAGGCGGTCCAAGTTCCTAAGGTGCTGACTAAGAGGAGACTGACGACTTCCAACAAAGGAGGAGGACTTTGAAGGTAGAGTGTTTCTAATTATTTCATTCTCTTTGTTTGTATGATTGAAAAATTGTATGAAAGAATGTGCTCGAAAGCTATGAGCGGCTAAACTATTTATTTTAGAGTGTTGATGTTTTATTTATGAGTTTATGTTAATGTTTTTTTAGATCTTTTTTTGGATGTTGTGGAATAAAATATCTTTCAATGTTATTGTGCTTAATTATTATTGGTTGACCTTCAATGAATATTAGGTTAGATGTTCAATTTTATGGATTTCATGTTTAACCAGAATAATAATGTTGAATCATTATCAATCTCTCGTGAAAATAGTTAGGTCAATAGTGAAAGTTGTTAACGACGTTTCTTAATAGCATGCTATTTAATTTGGTTTCAAAAAGTTAGTAATCAATTAAGTTGCTTGAGAAAATATTTTTTTTATAGAAAATAATTTGGACTTGAGTTTGTAGACCTAGGCATACACATGATCCCATAAAAACCTAAACATTACTTAATGAAGTAAATAATGAATCAACACCCTAGAATCCTTTGTCTCTTGGATTTTCTCAATTGTCTTTACTTTCTTTTATTGTTTTCAAAATTCCAATTCAAACTCGATTTTGATTCCTTAAATAAAGTTGAGTCAATTCTTGAATAGCTAAATAGCAATATACTGTGATCTGATCTCTTGTGGACGATACTAATATACTATTACTTGACATGTGTTCTTGCACTCATCACCATGTCCGAGAGTCACAGCCAAAAGCCCTTTTGGAGTAGATTCACAGAGGAGTAAATCAACCAATTGGAGGAAGGACATTGCTGTGAAGTAGTTTGCTCTATAAAGGTATTTTTCCTTCCAATTATGACGCATAATGTATAAAATTACAGTATGTTGTTTTATAATTTTTCTATATGCTTTTTTGAATTTCTTTTCTAAACAATACACAAATAAAAATAGATAATACACTTTTCCTGGGGATTAGATCCTTTTAAAGTTGTCATCCTTGAGTTGTTTGTTTTGAAGTTCAAGAAAGTAACCAAATACTCCTATCAAAATGCTCTAACAATAAAGTTTATCAAGAAAATAAAATTTCAAGACAAGCAACCTCACTTTGATACCAACCATTGGATCGGTATGACAACCTTAGGGGAGGATGAATAAGGTTTAATAAAAGCTTTTCTTTAGTATTCTCAAATTTGTTGGGTTTTATATCCGAAACTCATGGTTTGTAAACTTTGAACATATTCAATTTTCAATAAAGTTGTTATCGAGGTTTATTGAATAAAAATGTTATTGAATATGTGAATTGCATTTAATATAACCCTAAATCCAATTAACTAAGAACCCCTGACTATAGTTGGAATACTTAGAGTTTATATGTTGTAACGACACGCCTAGACCAACCCCTAATCGGACCATTACTCAATGCATACTCGACAAATAACAACGCTATGCAACGATGAAGGAGAAAAGAAAACACAATTTTAAACAACCATTAGATTTTTATTACCAAATGTGACCTAGTCAACTGTCCCTCCTAATAAAACATTTCTTTAAGAATGTTCGAATTTTATTTAAAAGAAATAAATGGATAAATAAATCAATAATTAAATGCGATACAAAACAAACATGTTCATGCTTTCAAAACTACATGAAAAGAAAACATGTGTGTGCAAACACTAGCGAAAAGCCATGCGAGTCTCTTAACGCCTCAAGGATTTTCTTGTCATTCGCCAGCATGTTCTTTACCTTTCCTGGAGGCATAAAAAGGAAAAGGATGAGTACAAAAATATTTATCCCACTACAGAAGCTCAACTAAACACTAACTCTATATACAAAATAAACATGGAGCTGGCACAGGTAACCCCTATTGTTGGCAAATGGCATTCACAAACTAGTGATCCTGAAGGAATACAAACGGGTAGTCCCGAAGGAACACAAACTGGTGATCCCGAAGGAATACAAACGGGTGCAACGAAGGAACACAAACTGATGCCCCGAAGGAACACAAACTGGTGAACATGCCACCAACATAGGGAACACTATCATGCATCCAGGGGTACACAGGGTCTCTAAAATACCATCACGGTGTCTATCTTATGGCACCTAATCCTAGTATCTATCACATTGTCGTAACATGCCACTAACATAATATATTCAACAGGCAACCATAAACATCCAGGGGATGCTATACTTATCAGATACATGTATACTATACTTATCCAAGGTTCTATTTATCAGAGACAACGGTCCATACATCCCAATTATACAACAATTCCTATTTATCAGAGAAACAGTCCAAATATCCCAATTACTCAGCAATTCCATTTTATATAGAGATAACAGTTCAACATCCCAATTTTTACACAGTAACAATCCAAACATCCATGGTATCGAGTCCAGCAATACCGTTTGTAGGGAAATTACTTACAGTGAGATTTGGTTTAGTCCCCTAACTGCGCTATTACTTCCTGCCAAAACTTCTTGGGTTGAAATCCCAGACTGACCAGCGGCAGAAGACAGTCGTGGCAGCTGCGGCGTTCGAGAGAGAGGACCGACGGCAGCGACGCGACTAGCAGACGACGGTGACGTGGGGGAGAGACAGTAGCTGAGCGAGAAAAATGTCAGGGAGGGAGAGAAAGAGTGTCAAGAGAAACAGAGAGAGAGAGAAAGAGAGAGAGCGCATACCGCCGAGAGGGAGAGAGAGTGTCGTCGGGAGAGAGAGTCGAAAGAAGGAGAGAGAGAGCCGAATCAAGGAGAGAGAGCTGTCGGGAGAGAGAAAATCGATCGAAAGAGAGAGGGAGGCGGCGGAAGAGAAAACGTGAGGGAGAGAGAGGAAAGTCTTTTTTTCTTCTTTGCACGCTTACCGAGGTCTCCACATAAATAGCCTACAATTAACCCTAAATTTTAAATTTCCTCAAAATTCTTTTCCCTCTTCCCAATAAGACTAATTCCACATCTTTAAATAAGATAACTATTATATATATATATATATTTTTTTTTTCAAAACCACTTATTCCAAAATTTAGAATAGCCCAATTAATACGAATTCCATAATTAACCCATACCTGGAAATTGGGGTGTCACGTATGTAGACATAAAAATGGATCAAGTTTAGGTAATAGCAAAAATGGTCTATAGTATAGGGATAAGGTTGGGTACATTATCTTAAAAACACTATAGATGCGGCCTATTTTATATTTGATACAAACGATGTGATCCTATATCGTTCATGTAAAGACATGAGAATGATGGCATCCTATGCAATGAGTTACATAAAGACCGAATCATGAGATAATTACTTTTACTATTATAAAGTCATTTACTGTTTAGGTAATAACCAAAACTATCTATAGTATATGAATAAAGCTGGGTACCTTATCTTGGAGGCATTATGGATGTGGCGCATTTTGTATTTGATACAAACAATGTGATTTTATATTGTTCATGAAAAGACATGAGAGTGGGGGGCATCCTATGTAATGAGTTTGCATAAGACCGGATCATGAGATAATCACTTTTACTTTATAACACTGTTTACTGTTAAAACTCATTATTTCAATATGATGACATAGGTAACTTGATCTTAATTCTGAGCTAACTACAAACTCTTGTTTATTTGAGATTATCATTTAATCTGCATGGGTTAGAGTGGCCCGAGTTTGCTGACTCAATAAGCCTACCACCAGGTAGATAGCTGAGGACATAGTCTTGCAAGATGGAATTTTCTCCTACCAAATTCAAGGTTAGTAGAGAAGTTATTCACTTAAGTACTGACTTTAGATCTTGAACAAGGGGCTCCACCCTCTTACTAGCATGAGAGGGACTTAGTTTATTCATTCAAGGATCAGTAGGACTTATGGAACAAAATGTAATTACAGGGGTAAAATGGTAATTTTGACCCAGTTGTAATTATGAACAACCTGTGAAGGATCGACTTACTAATCATAGTTATATCATGTGGACAAAAATATATCTACAGTGAGGAGAGTACAACTGTTGGGCTATAATGAAATGTCTCGGTAGTTAACTCATGTTAATTATTTAAATCAAAGAGTTTAGCCAATTAATTTTGGATCATTGGAGCTCATGATCTATAGGTTTATTAGGTCCCCTTATTAGCTCAGGACTAAACTTTAGAACTATGTGATGAGAGAATTTGAAAATGTTCAAATTTAGTTTAGGGAGTAGGTATTACTTTTTGTTTGTTTAATTATAAATTAAACAAAAATAGAGTTGAAAAATGTTTGAATATGGTTTAAATATTGTTCACATGTATCGAGATTCAGTGGATTGGAAAATGTGGGGATTAGTAGAAAAATTATTATTTCAATATTATTTTAATATAATAAAATAAATTGTTTAATTAATTATTTAAAAATTAATTATTTGAATTAAATTTATATTTAATATTATTAATATTAAATAAATTGTTTAATTAATATTTTTTATTATTTAAATTAACTAATTGAATTAATTTTATTTAAGGAAAAAAATTCATTTATGAATTTTAGAAATTCATTTTACATGAATTAAAGTAGGAGGTGAGTTTTTCTCAAGCAATATTGAACCTCCTTTAAACACCTCTTAATCCACTTAATTTATGATCAATTTTATATCAATTTGTTGTAAATTTTATTTAAATGTTTTCCTCTACATATAGAAGATGGGAAGAATGAAAATGAGTTAATGAAATTGTGGATTTTGCTGAAACTTTTATCAAACTTTCATCTTTCCAAAAACTCTCCATAACCTTCATATTTGCTCCAAATTAATCACAATTTGGTTCCCACAGTCCGTTCTAAGGTCAGAGGATAACAAGGAAGACTCTTGTGGTGGTCTATGAAAAGTTCATGATCAGAATCATCAGAGAAATTGCTTATGAGCTACAACAAGTATCAAAACTTGAATATACTCTTGTAGCAGCAATATTGAGAGAAAGGTTTTAAACATACATCCCTTAAGTGAATGTTGTAAATTTTAATAATCATGGTTTAGGTCGTGACCATTGCAGAGGAAGAAAATTATTATTTTTGTGATGGTCATTCTAATCATCCAAATTTCAAAAGAACCACCTGAAATGATGATCATAAAGGAAAAACTTCACAAGGCAAAAATTCAAAAGGTGATGAGCATAAATGCTTCCGATGTAAAATGACTGGGGCTAGTCCCGTGTTTATCGTACATCAAACTACTTAGTTGATCTCTATCAAGCTTCCCTGAAGAAAAAAGGAAAAAATGTGGAAGCAAAATTTGCATACCAAGATAATGATATATCTAACTCATCCAATATGACAAATTTGGATGTGACACACTTCTTTGAATCTCCTGAAGAGAAAATCAGCACAAATGATGGCATAACAATTGCTTCTTTAATTTTGAGAATATTTAGAATTAAGGTTGTTTGTTTTGTCTATCTATCTTTCATATTTTTTTTAGTTAAACTTTTGTATTTCAAACCTTGTTTATCTTATTGTAATTATCTTGTTTAAATGAAGAATCATAGACAATTTTCATATGTTGAATGACTTAAAAAATGAAGAATGAAGATCTATGTCTTGGAGACTGTGCAACTATACATATAATACTTACAATTAAAAATATTTTTCCAAATTGACAATACTGGAAGCAAAAGTCAATACAATATAAAGTTCTGCAAACCTAATTGAAGGATTTGGACAAACAAATATTATTTTGCCTAGAAGAACTAAATTTACAATTAACAATTCATTATTCTCTAGACAATCAAAGAGAAATCTATTAATTTTTAAAGATATATGCCATAATGGTTATCATATTGAGACTGATAGAAAGAATGAGACAAAATATATTTATATCATATCTACTGTCTCACACCAAATATATTTACAATTTGGCATGACCGATTGAGTCATCCAAGATCTATAGTGATGAGGAGAATTATTGAAAATTCAAATGGACACCCATTGAAGAACCAGAAGATTGTTCAATCTAGTAAATTATCATGTGATGCTTGCTCTCAAGGCAAATTAATAATTAGAATCACCTACATTTTTAGAACAAAATTATGGTGATATATGTTGACTTATTAATCCACCAAAGCAGACCATTTATATATTTTATGGTATTAATAGACGCATCCAGTAGATGGTCACACATGTGCTTATTATCAAGTCGAAACCTTGTATTTGCAAGATTACTTGCTCAAATAATTAAGTTAAGAACACAATTTCCTGATTATATAATTTAGACCCCATCTTGATGATACTGGTGAATTTACATCTCAAGCTTTTGATAATTATTGTATATCACTTAGAATAAATGTTGAACATCCTGTAGCTCATGTTCATACACAAAATGGTTTAGCACAATCATTTATAAAACTTTTGCAAATAATTGCTAGACTATTACTTATGAGAGCTAAATTTCCTACATCTGTATGGGGACATGCTATTTTGCATGCTGCATCACTTGCACGCATTAGCCCAATAGTTTATCATAAATACTCGTCATTACAATTAAATTAGAGCCATGAGGCAAATATTTCTCATCTGAGAATTTTTGGATGTGCAATATATGTTCCAATTGCTCCACTACAATATACTAAGATGGATCCTCAAAGGAGGTTAGGAATATATGTTGGATATAATTCCATATTAATTGTTAAATGTCTTGAACCCCTAATGGGTGATGTAACTGTATGATTTGTTGATTGTCATTTTAATGATACAAACTTTCCAACATTAGGGGGGGAATTAAGAAGTTGGAAAAAGGAAATTGCATAGAATGCATCATTATTGTCTCATTTAGATCCTCGTACATATCAATGTGAACTTGAAGTTTAAAAAATAATTCATTTTCAAAATATATCAAATCAATTACTAGATGCATTCATAGATGCAAGTTGTCACTAATGAGTCTGGAAAACGCGAGAAGTGTGGTAGACTAGTGGGTTCCAAAGATAAAAATCTTCAAAAAAGAAAAATAGACAATAGTAAAAAAAGACTTGGTTGAGGATGTAAATATCCATGAACAAATCCTGGACATGACTAATAATCGAGTTAGTGAAGAAGGTGAAGTATCTAAGATAATAATGAGATTTCAATAAACTATGTCATGTCAGGGAAAAGATGGAACCGAACTACTGTAGTTATTGATAACAATTTTGCATATAATGTTGCACTTGATATTATATCTGAAAATGAGGATCTTGAACCAAAATCTCTTGAATAATGTCAACATAGAAAAAATTGGCTTTAGTGGAAAGAAGCAATTGAGGCAGAATTAAACTCACTTTCAAAACTTCAAGTTTTTGGACCAGTAGTCCGAACAACAGAAGATGTCAAACCTGTGGGATACAAATGGATATTTGTGAGAAAAAAATGAAAATAATGAGGTCACAAGATACAAAACAAGACTAGTTGTACAAGGTTTTTTTTTTCACAAAGACCTGAATTGATTGAGTATACATCCTAGTGATGGATGCAATTAATTGGTCTGACTATGTATGAAAATCTGGACAGGCATCTTATAGATGTAGTCATAGCATATTTATATGAATCTCTTGATAGTGATATTTATATGAGAATCACATAAAGATTAAAGATACCTGAAACACATAAATCAAGTTCTCAAGAACTATATTCAACAAAGTTACAAAGATCACTATATGGATTGAAACAATCAAGACGAATGTGGTATATAGTTGCATGAATGGATATATGTTGAAAGAATGATATAAAAATATTCCAATATGTCCATGTGCTTTTATAAAAAAATCACAGTCAAGATTTGTTATTATAACTATATATGTTGATGACCTAAATATAATTGGAACTCCTGAAGAGATTTCAAAGGTAATAGAATATCTTAAGAAAGAATTTGAGATGAAAGATCTCGGAAAACAAAATTTTGTCTTGGATTGCAAATTGAAAGTTTAGCAAATAGGATATTTGTTCATTAGTCAACTTATCCAGGAAAAGTTTTAAAAAGATTCTATATGGACAAACCACATCCATTAAACATTCCAATGGAAGTTCGTTCACTAGATGTAAAGAAAGATATATTTCAACCTCGAGATAATAATGAAGAACTTCTTAATCCTAAAGTACCATATTTTAGTGCAATTGATGCACATATGTATCTTGCTAATAATACAAGACTAAATATTACATTTTCAGTAAATTTATTAGCTTGATGCAGTTCTTCTCTAACAAAAAAACATTGGAATGGAATTAAGCGTATACTCCGTTAACTCTGAGGAATGACCGATATGGGTTTATTTTATTTAAATAAATCAAATTTTGATTTAATTGGTGATGTAGATTCTGGATATTTATCTGATCCACACAAAACTAGATCTCAAACAGGTTATCTGTCCACATGTGAAGGAACTATTATATCTTGGCGATAAGTGAAATAGACCATAACAGTTACTTCTTTAAATCATGCTAAAATTCTTGCAACTCATGAGGCTAGCAGAGAATGTGTATGGCTAAGATCAATGACTCAACACATTGATGAAACATGTGGCTTGTCTTCTAGTAAACATCCTCCAACAGCATTATACGAAGACAACACAGCATGTATAACCCAAATCAAAGGATGATAAATTAAAGGAGATAGAACGAAGTATATTTCACCAAAGGTTTTCTACACTCATGATCTTAAAGAAAATAAGAAAATGACGACACCACTGTACAACAAATTTGTTCAGAAGATAACCTAACAAACATATTTACAAAAGCATTACCTACCGCAACATTTGAAAAATTGGTGCAGAACATTGAAATGTTGGATCTCAAGTGATGTTCCTATGAGGGGGAGAAAATATATTGTATTCTTTTAGAAGTATTATATTATATGAAATATGTACTTTTTTTCCTTCACTAGGATTTTTTTCTCATTGGATTTTTTCTTAGTAAGGTTTAACGAGGCATATTTCAAATCGGCATCTAAGGGGGAGTATTATAAATATTAAAAAACATGTGTAATTTAGATGCCCATGCTTAGTGTCCAAAGGCCATGTGTCTCAAAATGACACAACCTTAGTGGCTATGTGTGTCTACCACGGAAAGTTGCACATAATGACCTAAAAACCGAAAACTTTTTTATGGATAACCTCTTCCTTACAACATTACCGTTACTGATCTTTTTGCCACGTGAAATACTCATTTTACCCCCAATTTTAAAATAGATAAGGCGCATGAAATACCCGTTTACATTCCTACGCTCTCACCTAAGTGATTACTCAAACCTTTCGCCTTTTCTCAACTTCTGCTTTTGTCATCTTCGTCTTCGACTTCGACTTCATCGTTTATTTGTTGTCTTCGTCTTCATCTTTGTCGTCGTCTTCAGCTTAATTTGAAAGGTATTGGACTTCCCTTAAATTCAGTTTAGGTGAAACATTAATCGCTTCAGGTCAAAATGATTAATTGCCCAGTTTAGGTTAAACGATCACCCAATTTAGGTTGAACAATCAACCAGATTAGATTAGAAGATGGCACATCTTTTTGTATATGATCGCCTAGACTAAGTTAAAAGATCGCTTACCAAATCCTAAACAATCATTTAGGATTTGGTAAGTAATAGCCTATCTTTTTTGTTTGGTGTAGCCTATCTTTTTTATTTTTGTAGTTTGCTAAGATGGTCATCCTGAGGAGAAATATTTCCCTTCTACCATCTCCTACATGGTCCACAAAGTCAATACCCTGATTAAAAACAAGTTGCCCACTGAGTAGATGGACATGTCAGGAAGACATGTTTTGGTCCACTACTAGACGTGGACCTTGTGTTTAATGGGCATCTATTCCACCATTTCTTGCTACGGGAGGTTAGAGATGAGAACATGTCATCTAGCCACTCCCGTATAGACTGTCACCCCAGGATATTTATGAAGCTTAACCTAATATATTTGAAACTGAAATATCTTGTAGGCTTGGGCGACAAGATAGAAATGTGGGATAATGTCCTTATTCTTGAATTTGTCCATCAAATTATTCCAGTGATAAGGCATGGAATATCTCTGAGAATATACTAGAGACAACCTTCCCAATGAAGATGTGATGATCTGATTTGTTGGGTTTTATGTCCTTAAACTCGTAGTGTGAAACCCTAAACTTTGACCTAGTAGCTTAGCTACCCTAATGAAAGGAAACTAGGAAAAATGAGAGAAAACTTGAACATAAGCCTGTGAAGTTAGAAAAACTTTGAAGCAAGTAATCTAGGCTTGTGGAGTTAGTCAAACTTTGGCTCTGAAAGGAGGCACTTTGTGTTGGTAGCAGAGTGGAGAGAAAAGTGTTTGAGCAAACTTTAGTTTTGGGATGAGAAGGAGTCATAGGTGAGTTTGTCACAACTATGCTCGGAGAACTCTCGACGCATAGCCCTAGGAAAGGAAATGAAATGAAATTTCACTAGGTGTTAAAGAAGGTAAAGTTGGAAGCATAGTTGGGAGTTAGTTGAGAGTTGAACACATCCTTTTGGGAAGAACCACCATGATGGATGCATAGCAAACAAGCTCAACGCATGGTGGACATTTTTAGAGAGAATTTTGGCTAAGTGTTGAGGTGTTGAAAGGAAACCTAAGCCTTGGAGAGGAAGGTTGAACGCATGGTGCAAGATTGGAAAGGAATCTCACCACGCTAAAGGTTGAACACATAAGGCATACTCTGGGGAAGAATTGGCTAACTGTTGGATGACTTGGGGAGTTGAGAAGAAACCCTAAGGAAGAAGCGGAAGGGTTGGACACATACCTTAAGGATTGGGAGAGAATGGTTAAGTGTTGGGTGATTGTTGTTGGAAGCATAGGCTTAGAAAGTACACCATGGATGCATAAAAGGAGTCCATGGGGGTATGTGGCGAGATTTGGACCCATGAACCAAGAAATCTAGTCAAGTGGATGCATACCCAAGTCGAGTGGACGCATGCCTAAGGAAGAATGAGGAAGTCTGCATGCATAGCAAGGCTTGTAAGTAGAACTTTGACTAAGTGTGGGAACCATGGAGCTAGTTGGATTCTTAGGAGTATGAGGAAACATAGAAGGTAGTATGTGGATGCATAAGAGGGTCTTGGAAAGGAAAATTTGGCGAACTGTAGGATGGTTGGAAGAAGAAAAGAGAGCAAAAGAGACCATACCCTAAAACTAACAAGGTGGATGCATAAAAGAGAGGAGTTGGACGAATAGTCCATCTCCCAGGACTAGGTTAGATGCATGGTTGAGAAATATTTGTGCTAAGTGGCTTCATTTGAGTTTAACACTTCACAAGAAGGAGGTGTTGGGATGCTTAACCAAGTTATCATGCAAAGAAGTAACTGTGCCGATGCATGTTGAGTGTTGCTACTTTTTTTTGGTGTGATCATTTTAGTACAAAGTATGCGTCAAGAATATTCAAATATGTTCATTAGTCAGCAAGTTTTCCTATAAAGACCCAAGTGTAAGCTTCTATAGGTTTCCTGGTGAGTCTAGGGTCGAACGTAGAGATTTGTGATAAATTAGGCATTGAGACTAAATATATAATCTATGCGTGACTGTAGAAGTATTATGTTTAAGGAGTTTTATGTGTCTAATTACATAAAAAATAAATACAATTTCCTACAACTAACATGGTCAGGTGGTTGCGGAGAATGTTAGTCAAATGTCATTTACAATTAGGTAGCATGCGTTAAAATAATAATGGAACCGTGCGATACAATAGAGTTAATGCAGCAGCTAATCGTTACTTAAGCATATCTTAGTGTATTTATACCTACAAACTTTGGGTTTGAGAATCCATCTTTTAATGTTGCGACGCCATATTAATCTTATCTCTAAGACGCATGATAAGTTTGTTTTGGCAAAAGATGAACTACATCTCTGAAACTCATCTAGTCTTGATAAATGCTAAAGATTAACCATCTACTCTCTCAAGCTAGACAGTCGTGCTTGTTTAAACTTGTTTGTCCGAAAAATCTATGCAAGCTAATGATATGCATTAATCAAGATGTAATCATACTTAATATTGTTTAAGAAAAACTAACTTCTAACATCTGACTCATTCAACATACAAGCAACATGGTGTAAAGTATTAAATATGAAAATGAGTGGAAGATAATCGTCAATCAAACTTATATTAAGTAAATAAACCATTCTCTCGAATGTCATTAACAAAGCATAAGTAAGAAGGAGGGAAATGAAGAAAGAACAGAAATGGAAGAAGTCAAGCCGCCACTGGCAATGTCTTGTTTCATAGAGGCTTGAGATGGTTGCTATCTAATACATAAATGACATAGGATAAAGGTTCTCACTCACTGGGAGATGACTAAAACTTTTAAGAATCCTTCTCACGAAAAAGCTTGAAATGGAGGCTAGTTATGGTGAGGGAGAATTTGTGCAGAGCTTTCATCTTTTGAACTCGTTTCTCTCCTCCTCTGAATTGAGAAGTTTTGGGCTATTTATAGGTGTCGAAAAAGTGAACTCATGATGATCTTACACCTTTACATTAAATTCCATGCCCTACTGTGCAGACTTTTTAAATCGTCAACCCATTGGTTCTGTCATGCTCTGATAGCGTGTAATCTGTTTGCATGTTAATATGACAGCTATCGCCCAAGCGTCTGTATCTGCTTTTTATTCTCAACGCATGGTCTTGACGCATGGATTTTTTTGCTTCTTTAGTTCTCACAGCATCTTTTTTTCTAGTACTTGGGTTATTTGTGCTTCTTTTCTACTTAATCCTACATTAAGAATAGAGAACTTTATATTTCTCAGGTATATTCTTTTGTAAATGATGCCAACGCATAGTAATACATATTACACAATTCTACTGCCAAAATCATGCTTTTAGCCCTAAAGTTACTCTAATTATTCCAAATAGTGAATATAATAACTTGTTGATACGCACTTTGAGTGTTAATTGCAAGTGTACGGGTCAAGTTATAATATAAGACGGTGAAGTCTGAATATCGTTCCACTGGAGATCCAATTGTGAAGGTTTAAGTTACTTAGCTATTCTAGAGTTAAATCAATTTTATTTGAGGATTGGAATTAATATTGTTAATTATGGAAAATATAAGCCAAATAAGGAAAGTAATGAAGTGAGAAACACAAGAGTCAAAGAGAGTTCTAGGGTAATGAATCCCTGTTTATTTCATCATGCAATATTATAGATTTCATGGATTCTATTGTAACTCATATGTCTAAGTCTAGAAACTTAATTCGAAGTTATTTTCTCTAAAAAAAACCCTTTCTCAGGCAACTCATTGATTCCTAATCTCTTGAAACCGATACAAATTACATGGTATTAAGAATAATCTTTAGCAACTTTTATTGTCAACCTAACTACTCTCGTGATAGATTAACAACAATTCATTGTTATAGATCAAGTTAAACATATAATCTCTCAATCATACATCTAACCTAACATGTGAAGATGACCAATGCACAAGAATTAAACACAATAACAATGAAAAGCATAATCATTCCAACAACACCATGAAAGTTTACAATATCAACATGAATTCATAAACAATTCATCAAAACCCTAAAACTAAAGAGTTTAGCCACTCATAGCTTGAAGCAACATATTTAAACAAAATAAACAAAGAAAGAGTGTAAAGAAAGGGAAACTCTACTGAAAAAAGGCTCTTGATTGAGGTAGCATCGTCATGATCTCCTTAACTCTCATGTCGGAATTCGAAGGGCACCATGACTATCTCGAATTCTTTTCCTCTTCCTTGTAACTAACTCACTTTTTGAACTCTTCTATGAACTCTCACTTAATTCTCTCCTTCTTGTGGCTCTTTAGGTCTGGTATTTTGTGCTCTAAATTGTTGATTAGAACTGCTGGAAGCCCCCAAATTTATAGAGTATTCTGCCCAAAAAATCTATTCAAAAATAAATTTTTTCATTTAAGGTAACCGAGCGCCACGGCGCTTCCCCAATTATGATAACTTTGTGATTTTCTTCTCTTTTTTGCCCTATTCTTGCTCGGTTTTGATCCTTTGGCCTTTTCTTGTAATTTTCGTCATTTTAACCTGAAAATCACTAGCAAACAAGTTAAATCTAATATAAACTCCCTTAATTTGAGAGGATAGAAAGCACTTTTCAAGTGTTTATCACTTGTATTTCCACAAGTTATCATTGAGCTTGCATGCATAGTGACAAGTAGAAGCATAAATGGCAAGCTATGAGGCAAGGATTGGATGATCAATTATGTCATTAAACTCCTATAAATAGGACCAAGGGGGAGCAGGCTTGACTGAAACAAAGCCTCCAAAAACACATTAGAGAGATGAAAGAAAGAAGGTTGGAGTAGTTTGAATAGGTACCTTGCGTCTAGAAGGGTCTAGCCTGCGTCCAAAAGGTTGTTTTTCTGTTATCAAGAGCTACTCTGCATCCAGAGTCCCAACCTTGTGTCCAAACTGAGCTGTGTGAAGAGTAGAGATGTTGTCTTATGTTCAGAATTAAACCCTGCGTCTAGGGATGAAATTCCAGACGTATAGAAGGTATTTTTAGGTTCCAGAGGATTCTCTATTGTTGTTCCAAAGGCTAAGGAAGAACTGGGAGGTTGGAATTCTAGCCAAAAGAAGGAACCCTAAATGCTGCAACTACTTTCTCTATAAATGGTTGATTACTTTTTGTGAATGGTTAATTACTTTCCATGAGTAGAAATAGCACGCTTATGATTATATACTTGATGTAATGATTATGCGATATTATTAACATGCATGCTATGGTGAGATATTGATTATTATATTGCATATCGAGCTATAATGAATCCATAAGTTATAAACCCAATGTCAAAGGACCATGAAAAGGCATTGATGTACATGAATGCAGTCGTGACTGGGACCAGGAATTGAGTCCGCACATGATGATCAGAGGATCGGGGGATCTAGTTTCTGAACCTGTAACGAGAATAGAACGTCGTGGGATAGTCAGAGGGTGCCAAAACCTAGTTCCGAGCCCTATGAGAAGTATCTCGGGAGGATGGTCAGAGGGTCGACAAGCCCAACTTCTGAGCCTCAGAGGTAAGATTATGTGCACATAGGGGAAAAATGAATTGATGGGTCGTGTATGCCAGCAGGGTAGATAGAAGAACTATTGAGCCATGAGTGCCAACGGAATAGTTGATCCAGAGGTTAAGCAAAAACGGGAGGTTTGAGTATAACTCATCATAGTTGTGCTTATCGATGAATTTTATCATATTTGTTATGTTTGAAGGGTCATATGGACCCTAGTTATATTGACCATTCACTGGGCTTCATAAAACTCACCCTTTTCTTATATTTTTCATTCTAGGTAGCAGCCGAGTCCTTGTTGCTATGTGAAGTTAAGGGTGGCCGAGATATAATGTTGTCATTTGAACTAGGCAAAAACTTGTATCGAGCTAGGGTTACGTCACCTATAAACAAACCCTATAAACAATTGTGTAAATAAAATTATGCTTATTTAAAATGATTTAATATTGAATTTGATTATTTACATTATACAAGTTAAGTCATAAAGGAGTATAGGTTAATAGTAGATATCATAAAAGAGTCGATGTCTGTTGTCCTCGTGCCTCTTTCCAGGTTACAGAGGGTAACTTGGGAGGGGGCGTGACACGTAGTTTTTATACTCCATAAAGTTGTTATCGAGATTTATTCAGTCAAGTTGTTATTGAATATGTAAATTGCATTTATTAAATCCAATAAACTAAGAAACTCTGGCTATGGGTTGAATACTTTGACTTTATATGTAGATATAAAAGTGGATCAAGTTTAGATAATAGCCAAAACAGTTTATAGTATAAGGATAAGGCTAGATACCTTATCCTAGGGACACTATGGATTTGACCCACTTTGTATTTGATACAAACGATGTGGTCCTATATCAAAAACGGAAGTTTGATGTATGTCATGTTGTGTACACGGCCTGATATATGTTATGCAGTAGAGATAGCCAGTAGGTTCCAATCCTATACAGGATATGATCATTGGACTATCGTTAAAAATATACCCAAGTGTCTAAGGAGAACGAGGGACTATATGCTCGTGTATGGCGCTAAGGATCTGATCCTTACAAGATACACTAACTCTGATTATAGATTCGAGGAAATCTACATCGGGATCATTATTCACTCTAAACGGAGGAGCAATAGAATGAAAGAGTATTAAACAAGGTTATATAGCTCAATCCACCATGAAAGCTGAGTACATAGCTGCATATGAAGTTACAAAGGAAGCAGTATGGCTAAAAAAGTTCTTAGCAGATTTGGAAGTTGTTCCAAATATGCATCTGCCTATCACTCTATATTATGATAATAGTGGTGCAGTTGCAAATTCCAAAGAACCTAAAAGCCATAAGCGCGACAAACACATTGAATGAAAATATCATCTCATTAGAGAAACTGTGCAGAGATGTTACGTAATCGTCAAGCAGATTACATCAGAGCACAACATTGTTGATTCATTTACAAAGGTCCTCGCGGCTAAAGTGTTTAAGGGTCACCTAATGAGTATAGGACTTCGAGTTATATAAACTAGGTCAAGTGGGAAAAAACTACTAGATATCTAATGCCCTAGTTTATTGTATTTATATGCTTTTCTCTATAAACTCAACATTATGTATTTATACTTACTTGAGTTTTAGTCCAAGTGGGAGTTTATGCGATTTATGTCCTCGTAGCTTGTAATCTCTGGAACTTATTATCAATAAATGTTGTTATCGAGATTTATTGAGTAAAGTTGTTATTAAATATGTGAATTGCATTAATTAAATCCAATAAACTAAGAACCTCTAGCTATAGCTTGAATACTTAGACTTTATGTATAGACATAAAAGTGGATCAAGTTTAGGTAATAGCAAAGATTTACGGTTTGTTCGTTTAACTATGAATTAGACGAAATTGGAGAATTGGTAATATTTAAATGTGATTTAAATATTTTTTGGATAAATAGAGATTCATCGCATTGGAATAGCCGGGAAAAGTGGAAAAAGTATTAATTTAATATAATAATTATTATTTAAATTAATTTAATATCAAATTAATATTATATAAATTAATTAGTGTAATTAATTTAAAATTGAGAAATTATGTTTAATGGAAATTAAATATGAAATTCATATTTAATTAAGTTGGATTTCCCTACTTTTGCATGCTTAAGGAGGAGGTGTTATCTCCTTAAGTATTTTTAATCCCATGGCTTCCACATCCTAATTTGGATTATCAGCAATTTGGGTGTCAATTGCATATTTTCTTCTTTAAATATAAGAAAGGAGTTGAGAAGAAAGGTTAAGCTTCTTGACAAATTTTTTTGAAATTACCTATTTACTCAAAATTGTTCAAAACTGTGTGTTCTTCATAAATTTGCTCCAAATTCAACTCAATTTTGATCCCACAATTTGTTCTAAGGCCAGAGAATAACAAGAAAGATTCTTATGGTGATCCATGAAGTGTTCGTGATCAAAAGCTTGAAGGATTTCGAATCAATTTTGAGCTACAACAAGTAAGTGTTCTTGTCTTTGTTTTTCGGTTTAGAACAAATATGTTTCATCTTCAAAATTGATGTAACTAGAGTGCTTTAGATCTTAATTGCTTCTGCATTTACATTGCTAACTCTTCCACTGATATAATAACTAAGTTAGGAGTGTCTCCAATCGAGGCTATTAAACGAGTCGTGAACCAAAGTCATCATGCATTGTTCTAGCCATTTATAATATCAAACACAATGAGATATATGTTGTTATTGTCATCGATATATGTTGCTATCAACAACATACCTTTATATTTCTCGTGCAAGTGGGTGTTGTCAACAATGATTACAGGATGGATGCAGTTCAAGAATCCCCTGATACACGGACCAAATTCCATGTAAACGTACTTAAAGTATTGCTCTTCTACTTCCACCTCAAAGACCATGCCTGGATTTGCAACTTTAGTGTCTTGCCATATACCTTTGTATTTCTCGTGCAAGTGGGTGTCGTCAACAACAATTATAGGACGGACGCAGTTCAAGAATCCTCTGATACACAGACCAAATTCCATGTAGACATACTTAAAGTACTGCTTTTCTACTTCCACCTCAAAGACCATGCCTGGATTTGCAACTTCAGTGCCTTGCCATATGTGTTAACAAGGGCATATGATCCTTCTGGCAACTCGAACACCAATGCGTACTCTCGTGCATGGTAACCCTGCTCGTAGCTTATATTGACCCCATAATCTCGCCAGGCATCTTCACTTATATCACATGGGCGGTATATTCGACCAACTTGCTCGTATTTGGACTTTATTAAATGTCCAATATGACACACCCCCTCCCAAGTACCCTCTTACCTTGAGAGAAAGTGTGAGGACAGCAGACACCGACTCTCTTATGGTATCCACTACCTTATACCTTGACCAAACACCTATAAGCAAATATACAATAATTTAACATCAAACTTTAACCAGGGTTAAGCTACTATAAAAATGCTGATTTACTTTCAAACCCTTTTAATTACATAAGTTCACTAACCACCGCCTTTAACCTCCTATATGTACAACACAAGTTTAAGATCAACTATTTACAATGCTCTAAATTCAGTAAATGACATATTTAGTAAAAACCTTCCTTTAACTCGAAAACTAATCAAAACCGTAATCAATTTATGACAATAAATAAATAACATCAATTCTTTCCCATATCCAAGCAAAACATGCTCAAGTAGCGTTGTCATACCATATATGTTCATTTCCGAAAAGAAACATGAAAATTAAATATATTTCAAAAACATTTTCCTTAGTTGAGGCGGAGCGGAGCCCAACGCTACTCAACGTCGAAAACATCCTTAGTTGGGGCGGAGTAATCTCGACACACCCAACGTCGAATATCCTTAGCTGTGTAGAGTAATCTCAACACAACAACATCTATCATACCTCTATGTGCACATAGATATCATATCCTAGGTTACCTGAATACCTTCTCAAGTCCTTCAGTATCGGGTTTCATAAACAAGATTTAGGCCACCCACATGCCTTCTCCGAGTCCTTCAGCATTGGGAACCATTTCTATATCCCGGCTACCCACATGCCCTCGAGTTCTTCAGCATTGGGAGCCTTTTCAAAAACATAATTCAAAAGCTACATGCTTGGAAAATAACATAATAAAAATTCACGAGTTTATAACATTTAAAACCTTCATAAATTCCTTAACAATCAACATGCTTCCACAAAATCATAGAGTAATAAATAGAATGCCTTTCACAAAACTCGGTTAACAACTAGTATGCGTCGTATATCTCCAATGCAAAACCATAATATGCATTTACATGGAAATACATGTTTCCTTTAAGCAAATAGTCATGATAGCACATTTGAAACCAGTGAAAAGCATACACATAAGAACATGTTTCCAAGCAACGGTAACTAGCATGAAAACTTTGTATAAAGTATGTTTATTTTGAATAAAATTGTCACTCACTACTTGTCCCAGGCCCTTAAAGGATTATACGCCTTTCCTAGCTCTTCTCTACTTGATTAGCAAGACTAGCGGCACTAGAAAGAGGAGCGAGATTTGTGAGACAAAAATCGATTAGCGACACCTAGCGAGATTGATCTCCTTCAGTGTCCCTAATTTTCTAGCGAAACCTGTCTCATGCTGTTACTGTCTTTGCTTTCGTCTTCACGTCTATCTCAAAATTTCAAAGACAAACTCTTCTTTGTTCGACAGATATTCCCAATTTACATCGCCTTGCTCCAAATCACTTAAGGAATTCGTATCAGTCACTTTCTCCTATAATTAAACCTCAAATTTCCAACTTGAAACTTGATCTCTTCCATTCGCTAATACCAATCACCAAACTTTGCTCAGATTGCGTGAACATCAGACCAGTCTCAATTTTAGCTTCAATTTCACCACGATTTCTTCCAGAATTCCACACCAATTTGCCCTGGTCGCCTTCTCCTTCCTCCCCTTGATGCTGAACTGAAAGATGGAATCGGTTTGAGATTTTGGATAGTGAGATGATTTATCTTACTTAAACATTAACCGACATCTTCTCCACTTTCTTTCCCTTTTTTTTTTTTCTTTTCTCTTTTCTTCCACTTTCTTTCTTCTTCTCTTCCTTCTTCTTTTTTCTTCTCTTTTCTTTTCTTCTTCTTTTTTTTTTTTTAATAACCTTCATTCTTATTAATTACACAATAATTGCCATAATACAAAATCTATATTAGTATCTCTTCACTTTGGTTCGACCCGTGACTATCTTCTTAAGTCTTATATGTATTCTAATTGTTGTGTAAAAATAGATTCCATGTTCAATTCAGGATTCAACTTACCGAAAAAAAAAATATGCTCGGCTTTCATTCATTTCTTCCTTCGATCTACACAAAGAAAGCAAGTAAGTCCACAACGATCTTACGTGCTTAGTTAAGTGCTAAGAATGAAAGTAGGGTTTACAATTTACCACCTCCTTATAAGAATTTCGTCCTCAAAATTCAGCAAACTATTGACTCCTCGGAAACAGATGTGGATATTTCTTTATCATTTGCTCCTTGGATTCTCAAGTAACTTCCTCAACATCGTGATTCCTCTAAAGAACTTTAACTAACAGAATCACCTTGGTTCTCAGAACTTGTTCCTTCTCGTCCAACACTCGAACCGATTCTTCTTCATAACTCAGATCTTCCTTTAGTTCGATAGGTTGCACCTCAAGTACATGAGTAGGGTCAGGGATATATTTCTTTAAAATTGAGACGTGGAATACGTTATGAATCTTGGACATCTCCATTGGTAAAGTCAACCTGTATGCTGCTGGCCCTACCATTTCCAAGATCTCGAAAGGTCCAATATACCTTGGACTCAACTTCCCCTTCCTACCGAATCTTAGAACTCCTTTCCACGGTGATAACTTCAAGAATACCCCATCGCCAACTTCAAACTCGAGATCTCTCCTCCTGTTATTAACATAACTTTTCTGCCGATCCTGAGCTGCCTTAAAGTTCGCTTTAATCATTTCCACCTTTTTTGTCGTAATCTACACAATTTCTGGCCCAACCAGCTTCCTCTCTCCAACTTCTCCCCAGCATACTGTTGTTCTACACAGTTTACCATATAATGCCTCATACGGGGCCATACCTATACTTGACTAGTAACTATTATTGTAAGCAAATTCCATTAAAAACAAATGTACATCCCAGCTACCCTTGAACTGCAAAACACAGGCTCGAAGCATATCTTCTAAAGTTTGGATGCCTTTCTAACTATCCATCAGTCTGAGGATGGAAAGCGGTGCTAAATTGCAACTTGGTTCCTAAAGGCTATTGCAAACTTATCCAAAATTTAGAAGTAAACCTGGGATCCTTATCCAATACAATCGCTATTGGAACTCCGTACTGACTTACAATCTTATCCATATACATCTGCACCAACCTATCTAGTGTATAATTTACTGTTGCCTTAACTGGTAAGAAACGCGTTGTCTTAGTCAGTCTATCCACAATCACCCAAATTCTGTCAACTCCTTCTGTAGTTATTGGCAAACCAAACAGGAAATTCATCGTAACATGTTCCCATTTCCACTCGAGAATAGGAGTGGATTCAACAATCCTGCTGGCTTTTGTTGTTTAGGCTTTACTTGTTGACAGACTAGACATCTTGCTACATACTCAGCTATCTCCCTTTTCATACCTAGCCACCAGTAGAAACTCTGTAACGTTCTACACATTTTGCTACTACTAGGATGCATAGCATAAGTTGAGCTATGTGCCTCCTCAAGGATCGCCTGTTTGACAACCACACTCTTTGGCACATAAATCCTACCATGTTTCAACAAGGCGCCATCAGATCTAAGCTTATAGTCTACTCTTTGTTGAGCATTTACTTCTTCTATTAGTTTATTAATCACAGGATCTTCTAACTGCATCTTTATGACCTCATCCACTAGCTTGGGCCTCAGCTGGAAATGTACCAACAATGTCCCCTTATCAGTCACTTGTAAACTAGCAGCATTATTTCTGAATTCCTTGAGCAAAGTAACTCTTATAGCATTTAAAGAACTCATCGCACCTCTGGACTTCCTACTTAAGGCATCAGCCACAACGTTCGCTTTCCCTGGGTGATATTCAATAATGTAGTCATAATCTTTTATCAGCTCTAGCCATCTCCTTTGTCTCATGTTAAGCTCCTTCTGATCAAAGATATATTTTAGACTCTTGTGATCTGTATAGATATGACATTTTTCTCCATACAAGTAATGCCGCCATATCTTCAATGCTAAAACAACTATAGCTAACTCCAGATCATGAGTAAGGTAGTTACTCTCATGAGGTCTAAGTTGCTTAGAAGCATAAGCTATTACCTTACCATTCTGCATCAACACACAACCTAACCCCTGGCAAGAAGCATCACAATAAACTTCAAACTCTTTACCCGACTCTGGAAGTGTCAAGATAGGTGCAATCACCAATCTCCTCTTTAGTTCTTGGAAAAGTTTCTCACATTTCTCATTCCAATCAAACTTAGTATTCTTCTTAATCAAACTAGTGAGTGGTAAAACTATCTTGGAGAACCCCTGAACGAATCTCCTGTAGTATCCTGCTAAACATAGGAAACAACGTACCTCTGTCACATTCTTAGGTTGTTCCCACCTAACTATAGCCTCAGTCTTTCGGGGATCTACACTGACTCCCGCAGCTAACACCACATGGCCTAAAAACACGACCTGATCTAACCAAAACTCACATTTACTGAACTTTGCATACAATTTCTTTTGTCTCAAAGTCTGCAACACAGTCCTAAGGTGTTCAGCATGTTTTCCTCTATCTCTCCAGAATACATCAATATATCATCAATGAACACAATGACAAACTAGTCAAGACAAGAATGGAAAATCCAATTCATCAGATCCATAAATATTGTTGGTGCATTCGTCAAACTAAATAGCATCACCAAAAATTCATAATGTCCATACCTCGTTCTGAAAGCCATCTTATGTATGTCCGATTCTCTAATTTTCAGCTGGTGATACCCTAACCTCAAGTCTATCTTCGAGAACATTAACACTCTTTTAAGTTGGTCAAACAGATCATCTATACGAGGCAAAGGGTATTTGTTACGTATTGTTACCTTATTTAGCTAACGATAATCAATATATAACCTCATAGTGCCATCTTTCTTCTTAACAAACAAAACGGGCAATGGAGATACACTCGGTCTAATGTATCCCTTGTCTACTAACTCTTGAAGTTGCACCTTCAGCTCCTTCATTTCTACAGGTGCTATACGATATGGTGCCTGAGAAATAGGTGTTGTACGAGGTACTAAGTCTATAGTAAACTCCACCTCTCTATCAGGTGGCAAACCAGACAACTCCTTAGGGAACACATCTAGATACTCCTGTACTAATGGCACATCTTCAAGTTTCAACTTTTTCGTCTTCACTTTAGTTACATGTGCCAAGTACGCTTCACAATCGTTACCTAACAACTTCCTGGCCTTCACTGCCAAGATCACACAAGTCGGAAGAACTCTCCTTCTTCCTTTAAAGATCACCCCATCCCCATTAGGCTTCACAAACCTTACTTCCTTCTTAAAGCAATCAACATTGGCATGATACTTCGACAAGAAGTCCATGCCAAGAATAATGTCAAACCTATCAGATTTAGAGGTAACGTATTAACTAGTAGCATCGCATTATCAATCACTAACTCGCATTCATAATAGGCATGCTATATAGTTACAAATTCACCAATAGGAGTATGTACTAACAGGACATCAGGTAAAAGTCTTAAACCCCTATTTACATGCAAAGCAAACTCATGGGATATAAATGAATGCATAGCTTCAGAATCAATTAACACATAAGCATTCTTAGAACAAACAGTGAGCGTAATCATCACCACATCTGGAGCCTCCTCTGCCTCCTGCAGCATCATGGCATACACCTTCCCTCGCTGCCTAGGCTACCTACCTGGCCTTTCTGTCTGCCACCACTACTACCTTCACCAGCTCCTATATTCTGCCTCGGCTGATTTACTGTTTGTGACACTGTTCTCTGTTCTGCCTCTTTTCCCGATCTTAGCTGAGGGCAGACCCTTTTGAAATGTCCTAACTGGCCACAACTATAACAAACACCAGCCCTCCTACGCACTGTCCCCATGGTGTTTACCACATGAACTACACAGTGGTTTCCTTACTACACCGGATATGGATTCACTAGGGTGGCCAAACTATGAACCACTTGTAGGAGCTAAAGTCTGAGGAAACCTCCCATAACTTTTCTGCGAACCACCACCTCGAGAACAACCTGTAAGGTACGATTCACTTGACCGAGCTTTAAACTTTCTCTTGTGATGCAAACTTTAAGTGTTAACCGCAAGTGTACGAGTCAAGTTATAATATAAGACGGTTAAGTCCGAATATCGCTCCACTAGAGATCCAATTGTGAAGGTTTAAGTTACTTAGCTATTCTAGAGTTGAATCAATTTTATTTGAGGATTGAATTTGAAAATTATGAGTTATGGAAAATATAAATCAAATAAGAAAAGTATTAAAGTGAGAAACACAAGAGTCAAAGAGAGTTCTAGGGTAATGAATCCTCGTTTATTTCATCATGCAATATTATAGATTTCATGGATTTTATTGTCATTCATATGCCTAAGTCTAGAAACTTAATTCCAAGTTATTTTCTCTCAAAAACAACCATTTCTCATGCAACTCGATTGATTATTAATCTCTTAAAACTAATACAAAATTACATGGCATTAAAAATAGTCTCTAGCAACTTTTATTATCAATCTAACTACTCTCATGATAGATTAATAACAATTCATTGTTATAGATCAAGTTAAACATACAATCTCTCAATCATACATCTAACCTAACATGTGAAGATGACCAATCCACAATAATTAAACACAATAACAATGAAAAGCATAATCATTCCAACAAAACCATGAAAGTCTACAAGATCAACATAAATTCATAAAAAAATCATCAAAATCCCTAAAACTAAAGAGTTTAGCCACTCATAGCTTGAAGTAACATGTTTGAGCAAAATAAACAAAGAAAGAGTGTAAAGAAAGGGAAACTCTACTGAAAAGAGGCTTTTGATTGAGGTAACACCGTCACGATCTTCTTGGCTCTCACGTCGGAATTCGAAGGGCACCACGACTATCTCGAACTCTTTTCCTCTTCCTTGCAACTAACTCACTCTTTGAACTCTCACTCAATTTTCTCCTTTTTATGCCTCTTTAGGTCTGTAACTTCCTTGATTTTATTTTTTGCTTAGGGCTGCTGGAAACCCCCAAATTTATAGAGTTTGGCCACCCAAAAACTTACCAAAAATAACAATTTTCATTTAAGGAAAACTGGCGCCACGACGCTAGTGACAATTTTGGAACGGCACCGCGACGCTGTTGGAGAGCGTCGCGGTGCTAGGTCTGCGTCCAGAAAAACTTGCTCTCGGGTTTTGGCGCAGCGGCGCTACCCCAATTTGTGCCATTTTGAGTTTTTCAGCTCTTTTTCATGGTATTCTTGCTCGGTTTTGATCTTTTAGTCTTTTATTCTAATTTTCCTCATTTTAACCTGAAAACCACTAGGAAACCAGTGAAATCTAATATAAACTCCCTTAATTTGAAAGAATAGAAAGCACTTTTCAAGTGCTTATCACCTTGTAAGAAACTCCTAGTATAAAACGTCGTCCCTCACCTTAGTGAGACTGCTCTTGAGATGTACCGAATGCATGTGCAGCTCTGCTTCCTCCTCTATCTGTCTTTCTCTCTGCCAGACTCTTCTCCACTCTCAAAGCAAATTCAACTAACTTAGCAAAATTTGTCCATTCTGTATTCACGTCACCGGAGTACGAATTTCACTTCGCAAGCCTTCCGCAAAACGCTTACACTTATTTGCTTCTTCAGCTATCAATGCCAAGGCATACTTGGCCAACTCTATGAATTTCTTCTCATATTCTGCTACGGACATACTTCCTTGAACTAACCTTAGAAATTTGTTTCTTTTCTCATCACAGTAAGACTTGGGATAATACTTATCCTGAAAAGCCTTCTTAAAATCTGCCCATGTCAGGGAACCTATATCTGCACTTCTGTTTTCTATCAGTCACCACCAATCCTCAGCCCTTTTCTGGAGCATATAGATAACCAGGTTAAGCTTCCTGTCTTCAGGACAGTGCATGACCCCGAAACATTTCTCTACCTGATTCAGCCATACCTCCGCCTTTGCAGGTTCAGTAGTATCCTCAAACACCTGGGCACCTAAGGCTTTAAACCTTTCAATTCCATACTTTTTCTCAGAATCCCCCTAAGCGGACTCCACACTAGCTCCCAGTCTCTAAGCTATTATATTGAAAATTTGCTCTTCCATGTTCACATTCGTCTGAAGGTTACTAGACTCTCCCTTAGAGGCCTCCCTCAAGTCACCGGTAGAGTGCGTTGTCCGGGCGTCTGCTTGCCTACCTTGTCTGGACTGTATGGGCATGTTTTCTATAATACATCATAACATCAATATATTATATACTCAACATGCTCCTAATTACTATACATGTCCTCATTTCCCAAAACCTTATACTCTGATACCAACTTGACACACCCCCTCCCAAGTACCCTCTTATCTTGAGAGAAAGTGTGAGGACATTAGACACCGATTCTCTTACGTCATCCACTGTCAACCTTATACCATGACCAAATACCTAATAAGCAGATATACAATAATTGAACATCAAACTTTAACCAGGGTTAAGCTATTATAAAAATGCTGATTTACTTTCAAATCCTTTTAATTACATAAGTTCACTAACCACCACCTTTAACCCCCTATATGTACAACACAAGTTTAAGATCAACTATTTACAATGCTCTAAATTCACAGACACTGATGGTTGTAGGCCTTACGAGTTACTATGTAGGTTAAGCATGTCGGACACTCTCGCTACCTAGAAAACAAAAACAAAAAAACAGGGAAAATATGTGCTAGGTTGCCCAGTAAGTGACATATTTAGTAAAAACCTTCCTTTAACTCGGAAACTAATCAAAACCGTAATCAACTTATGACAATAAATAAATAACATCAGTTCTTTCCCATAACCAAGCAAAACATGCTCAAGTAGCGTTGTCATACCATATATGTTCATTTTCGAAAAGAAACATGAAAATTCAATATATTTCAAAAACATTTTCCTTAGTTGAGGCGAAGCGAAGCTCAACGCTACTCAACGTCGAAAATATCATTAGTTGGGGCGGAGTAATCTCGACACACCCAATGTCGAATATCCTTAGCTGTGTGGAGTAATCTTAACACAACAACATCTATCATACCTCTATGTGCACATAGACATCATATCCTGGTTACCCGAATACCTTCTCAAGTCCTTTAGTACCAGGTCCCATAAACGAGATTTAGGCCACCCACATGCCTTCTCCAAGACCTTTAGCATTGGGGGCTATCTCTATACTCAGGTTACCCACATGACTTCTCCGAGTCATTCAACATTGGGAACCATTTCTATATCCCGGCTACCCACATGCCTTCTCTGAGTCCTTTAGCATTGGGAGCTTTTTCAAAAACATAATACAAAAGCAACATGCTTTGAAAATAACATAATAAAAATTAATGAGTTTATAATATTTCAGACTTTCACAAATTCTTTAACAATCATCATGCTTCCATAAAATCATAGAATAATAAATAGCATGCCTTTCGTAAAACTTGGTTAATAACTAGTATGCTTCGAATATCTCCAATGCAAAACCATAATATACATTTACATGGAAATACATGTTTCCTTTAAACAAATAGTCATCATAGCATATTTGAAACCCGTGAAAAGTATAAACATAAGAACATGTTTCCAAACAGCGGTAACTAGCATGAAAACTTTGTATAAGGTATGGTTATTTTGAATAAAATTGTCACTCATTACTTGTCCTAGGCCCTTAAAGGACTATACGCCTTTCCTAGCTCTTCTGGGCTTGACCAGTGAGACTAGCGAGAGTAGCAACACTAGCAAAATGAGTGAGATTTGTGAGACAAAAACCGATTAGAGACACCTAGTGTCACACCCCCTCCCAATTTACCTACATACCCTGAAAGGAGATGTGAGGACGGTATACATCACCCCTCTTGTGACGCATACCATCCGTCCCTTTACACACATTCTGAACTGTTCACCATGTAATCTCCACATTCTAAAACATATTAAACATCACATATGGAAAAGTATATATAAGCCAAAACGAAATTTTCTCAACTCTTTTACATGTCCTTACACAACCCACAGTTCAACCCCTAGTAATTGTACATACATATCTACATGCCACCTAATTAAGGTTTAACATACAACTGACTCTTCAACAAGTCGAATTATTCAGAGTCTCCAAGCTTAAGCAGGGCGAGTGGGAGTAGGCAAAGCACCAGAAACGTCCTTGCTACCTGGAGGGGAAAGAAAACATTGAAAACATGAGCTAAGGCCCAGTGAGTGACAACTTTAACAAACCATTTTAGTTCGGAAATCATCAGTAGTAAAACTATGCTCAACATCGAACATAAAACATATAATCACTTCAAATACCATAGTTAAAACAAACTTAATTGCCCTTATCAATTCATACATGATTTTTAAATAAATCATAAGGAAACAGTTTAGATACCATATTTTTCCCTTAGCTGAAGTGGAGCAAAACTCAACACCCCATCGTTGAAAACATATAAGGCTCGATGCGGAGCAAGACTCAACACACCAGCATATAACCTCTATGTGCATATAGGAATATGGCGGGTTGCCCAAGTACCTTCTCATGTCCTTGAGTACTGGGTCCCGGGGAAACTCACATGCCTTGCTAGCATTGAGCCTCCTCTAAAACATTTTATAGGCGGGTTGCCCAAGTTCTGGGTCCCGGGGAAACTCACATGCCTTATTAGCATTGAGCCTCATCTAAAACATTTTCCTTTTTAGAAACAACATTTCATGCAAACCGTTCGTATACAAATCGTTCATAAGAATACAGGGCAATTATTGTATCAATAACATCTCATAAACATGCTTTTTAATATCTTTAAGAACATAACGTATGCCTCATAACGCATTTAATCACAAATTCACATTTCATTGGAAAACCGAACTATCTTGTTCAACAAAATCGTTTAAAAGTAAAAGAAGTGTCACTCACAATTCTTCCTAGACCTTGAGTGGATTATACGTCTTCCCTATTTCCTCTTGGCCTAAAATAGATATTTTCCCTTGTTATACTTCTTTTCCATTCACAAGAACATAAACAACAACTTATCATATGCTCAGTGTTTATAGCACATCATGCGGTAAAGCTTCCATTAGTTTATTCTCAAGCCTTAACTTTAAAGCTATAACTACGAGTTGTCCCTTACCCTTCTGCTATCCCTTGATTTCCAAAAACACTTTACCTGCAGCTCACTTTTGCTATTATACCAACATTTGAGTTTTATCTTCTTCTTAACAAAGCTGACTGTTACAGCTTTGCTGTCTCTACTTAATCCCTGCTAAAAATGCATTTCAAGCCCATATTAAGACTTCTTCTCTTCTACAAACTTGTAAATCATTAAGTTCCACAGCTTACCTCAAAATTTCAAGGCTTAACTCTTTTTCGTTCTCCAGTTATGCCAAAATTACTCTGCATTGCTCCGGATTGCATTGCAGTTCTGTAGTTACTGCTTTTACCTAAGGATTCATGTGATTAACCTCAATTTCAGCTTAACCATCCTTCATAAGACTTGTTAGGAATTATGTTAACTTACTAACCTCAAAATTTCAGCCCCAAACTCGGCTTCCTTGAGTCGTTCTACTCCAAACAACAACCACTATTTAGTCTGTGCGTCTACAATCGGTCTCTTTTTCTAGTTTGGATTTCAGCACCAAAACAGGTAGAATTTCGCCCAAAATCTATAAGAACACCTTCCTCTTCCTTCTCTGGTGGTTTCTCTGAAAGATAGAACTGACTTAAGTTCTCGAAATGTCTGAAAATAATTAAATTCACCTATATATATACTGCCGACTTATCCCTCACAAGTACCGAGATGATAACGCCGACTTATCCCTCACCCGTAGGTTGGCACTAGTCTTTGCTTCGACACAAGGCACTCATGTCTATGTTCTCCTCCAGCATCCTCAGCAACTAACCATTCTCAGTGCATAATGTTCTCGGCGCCTCCTACCTCCGATGCATACAACATATTCATTCACGTCACTAGCTTCATCGCGTCAAGACCGTTCTGTCTTGGACGCAATGTGACTTCAGCGCATGCTATCTTCGACGCATGGTAACTTCAACGCATGGCTGTCTTTGGTGCATGGTGACTTCAACGCATGGTTCAAGCATATTTCTTTCCCCGCCAATGATCCCTCATTCTTCGATGCGGCGACTGCTTCAGCTCACACCCTTCGTGATTCAATCAATAACGCATGGTTTCTCAAATAATTCAACTTCCCACTACATTCACCAATGCATGGTCTTTGCCAACACTTAACCAGAATTTTGCTCTACTTCTCGGCTACTTTTCCTCTAGCAACGCATAACCTCAATCGCATTGCTCTCCCCAACACTTGGTTTTCAAATCAGTGCTTACACCTAGCGAGACTGATCTTGCTACTCACCCTCATGCCTTCAGTGTTGTTGATTTTCCAGCGAAACCCATCTCATTCTGCTATTGTCTTTGCTTCTGTCTTCACTTCTATCTCAAAATTTCAGAGACAAACTCCTCTTCGTTCGACAGATATTTCCAATTTACATTGCCTTGCTCCACATCACTCGAGGAATCCATATCAGTCACTTCCTCCTATAATTAAACCTCAAATTTCCAGCTTGAAACTTGATCTCTTTCGTTCGCTAATCACCAATCACCAGACTTTGCTCAGATTGCGTGAACACCAAACCAATCTTGGTTTCAGCTTCAATTTCACCACAATTTCTTCCAAAATTCCACATCAATTTGCCCTGGTCGCCTTCTTCTTTCTCCCCTCGATGCTGAATTGAAAGGTGGAGTCGGTTTGAGATTTTGGATAGTGAGAAATGTTGGCAATTCAATGATTTACCTTACTTAAACATTAACCGACACCTTCTCCACTTTCTTTCCCTTTTTTTTTCTCTTTTCTTCCACTTTCTTTCTTCTTTTCTTCCTTCTTCTCTTCTCTTCTCTTCTCTTTTCTTTTTTATAACCTTCATTCTTATTAATTACACAATAATTGCAATAACACAAAATCCATATTAGTATCTCTTCACTTCGGTTCAACCAATGACTTTCTTCTTAAGACTTATATGTATTCTAATTGTTGTGTAAAATAAGATTCCATGTTTGATTTAGGATTCAACTTACCAAAAAAAAAAACATGCTCGACTTTCCTTCACTTCTCCCTTCGATCTAAACAAGAGAAGGCAAGTAAGTCCACAACGATCTGACGTGCTTAGATTAAGTGCTTAGAACGAAAATAGGGTTTACACAATAACCCAACTTTTGGCTTGCTGATGACTACCCATCTGCATTTCAAGTGCGCATATATAGACACTTAGATACTTCGTCACATTGAAGGAATCATTTCCTTCCAATTTTTTTGCACAAACCCTGCATTTGCATTCCTCAACCAAACACCTCACAGTTAGCAAGCTCTTTGTCGACTTCTTTACATGATAGCCAAAGCTTTTCTTATTGTAAGTATCGACAATTTAACTGATAAGTCATATTTTGAAAAGAAAATATGTCCTTACTTTATATCTCCATCATTCAGACAATCATGAGGTATTGTGATGAGGTCGTCATACGATGGGCCCTTTGATGGTCTAGCTATATCTATAAATGGTTGGGTTGGGATAGTGGGGGGGCATTTGGATGGAAGGCATCGCCATAGGTGGGGTTGGAACATGAATGGAAGGTGTTGAAATTGTTTGTGGTTCTGAACATTGTCCGTACACATCGTCAATATAATATTGTGGACTACAACTAGATTGGACGTTCTAACAAACCCATTTTTCATTTCTATAATCTCCCAGATTACAATCCTCGATATTCTCATCTAGTGAAGATGTGGTGAGAATATTATGTGTTGGAATGTTTGGAAAGTCTTCAACTGTTGGATTGCATTCTTCGTGCATATTATCTATGTCTACTACATGCCTTTCATGAGGTGTAACTGATACAAATAATGACATGCAGGATGCATCACTACCTTCTAAAAGCTAAGGTCTTCATCATGCACTATGTCAATCGAGGGAATTAAGACCAATAGATTGTAACAACATTTGATGTGTATATCAAATAGATAAGGATCTATATTCAGTCGTTGGTACAAAATGCTAACTATTTCACTACAAGTCATATCATTTTTGACCTTCAGACCTTTCATGTGACTACCAACATAATTATATTCAGATTGGTCTCATTCCCCACCAAATCGTTCAAAGATGTGAAGTAGCATCATTGATTTGCAAACACCAAAATTGAGGATTTTAATTAGAAATCCTCAATTTTGTAAGTCATAAATGATCGCCCAGCAAGTCCTAGGTGATCGCCCAATTAGTTGTAAGTGATTGCCCAATTAGTTGTAAGCGATCGCCTAGTAAAATATAAATGATTGCCTAGTCACATGTAAGCAATCGCCTAGCTACATATAAGTGATTGCCTAATAATGGTAAGCGATCGTTCAGTTAGCTATAAACGATCATCCACCAGGTTACAAGCGATCATCTATATGAATGTAAGCAATCATTTACTCGTATGTAACGATCGTTTATATAAAACTAAACGATCTAGGAAGAAAAACACTCACATTCTCTGTGTTTTTGGTTCTAACCCACGATGTTAATTTGTACCAAAAGAAAAAAAGAACTGGACAAAAGCGATTGACACTAGAGAATGTTGAATTAAACTCGCATAGAACAATGGAAGAAGAAGTTTGGGAGTTCGACTGCCAATAAATATGTGAGAGTGACCTTCCATTAATATCCCCATATTCAATTTTGTTGGTAGGATGTTAGTTGACAATGAATGATTAGGAAGAATGTTGGTGAAGAAGTCCATAGCATTCAATACAGAGACTAATTCCGGGCGTTTGTTTCGCTGGAGAATTGATTTTGAGAAAGTTTCAAATTTTGGGGATAAAATGTGTATTTCACAAGGCAAAAAGGTCACTATTAGTAAAGTTTTTAGGAATAGGTCATCCATAGAAAAGTTTTTGGTTATTGGGTCATTTTGTGCAATTTTCCTTCCACTATCTACATGCTAAATTGTCTATAAATAGTGGCATTTGGTAAATGTTGAAAATACACACATCGGTGAGAAAGAAAAGAAAAGATTGGATAAATGTTAGAGATTTTTAAATTTTCATAAAATTTCATTTCCTCTATTCTCATAATTTTATATTTTATTATTTTCTTTTCTTTTATTTATTATTTTTATTATTTATTTATTTTAATATTGTAATTCCTCGGTATTTGTGTTCTCGTTTTTCATCATTTTGCTCCTCAATTTTACAACAAAGGTCTAGGTTTGTTCTTTTTTCAATGTTTTATTTATGCTATTTTAATAAAATAATATATTTTAGCTATTGATGATCAATTTATTATGATAATTTATTAATTATTTATATACAAACTAAAATTCAATTTAAAGTTATTTTTGTTAACTAGTTTAATTTAAACTCTTTTATACATTAATTGTATTTTTTAGTTTTTAAAATTAAGTTATATTTTAATCTTCGTGCAATACATGTAGTATCAAACTAGTAAAATTGAAAAGATTCAATGTTACTTGACACTGTATTTGAAATATAAAGTCAGACCCGTTCATACTTCATGATAAAAAAAATTTAAAAAAAAAAATTTTTTTTAAAAGATTGTCATAGTCATACCAAAATTATTCATTTTAGAAAATCTAATCAAGTTGAACACACGTGGAATTGTTTAACTTAAAGCAAATTAAATAAACTCAATGGATAATCACAAACTTGGCCATTCAATTTTGTTTGTTTTGGGTTCAATTTATATCTGTTTGTTTTTCAAGTACAACCTTTACCGTCATCGCGAGAATTCTCATAGCTATATAGAAACTAGCACTTTTTGGATAGAGATAGAAGATCGAACCTCTCATCGAAGGTTATGTCAATTACCACTGAGGTAAGCTCGTTTTAGTGGTCTAATTTCTATTTGGTTCTTGTGTTTTAAAATGTTAGACATTTAAATTATGAGTAGGGTTTCAGGTTACTCCTTAGGCTTCAAATTGCTACGGTTTTACCAGTGAGATTTGAATTTTATTTCAATTTTGTTCCTTGATTTCAAGATTTATACTTTTAACCTCAATTGTTATTGAATATTCATTTTTAGTCATTAACATCCTATAAATTAATTCAAAATAATAATGAAAATTTTTTTAATATAATTTTAATAGTGATAAAAAATAGTGAAGCATAATTAATTATAATTCTTTTAAATGTTTTAAATTAATTAATAGATATTAACACTAAAAATAAAATATGAGTATTTAGTGAAAAAATCAAATTTAAAAGTGTAAATCTTGAAACTTTGGAACTAAATTGAAGCAAAATTCAAATTTTATTGATAAAATTATAACGTTTTAAAACCTCGGACTTAAATTGAAATAAAAAACAAAACTTAATACTAAGTATGTAATATTTTAAAATTTAGAAACAAAATAAAAATTAAGCTCAAAAGGAAAGCTATTTTCCCTCAAATAAAATAATAACAATGAGCAATGACAATATTCTGGATAAACAATTAATTCATAATTAACAAAAAGCCCACACAAGAAATAGACAATAATTATGATTATTACTATTATTATTGGCAAATGACACAAACAATTAAATTATACTATTATGGTACTGAATTTCATCAAATTATTTTATTATCCCACTAATTGCGGCAATTAACAAGTCATACCACTAATCCTCAAATATGTAATTTGTAATCTTAGTTGCCCAATGTGAAAATATAAAAAGATGTACAAAAAAATTTATTGAAATTTGAAAATTATATGTAATAAATTTTTCAATTTTACTATATTACCTTATCCTACTTGTGGCACATGTATTAATTTGGTACAAGCAGCTATTGTAGAATAATTTGCAAATGTTTACAAACCAATAAACCTTATTCTACTTTTGGCACATGAATTAATTTTGTAAAAGCATATTGTAAAATAATTTGAAATTTTTTACAAACTACAGAGAGTATGTTTGGTTTAACTTTTCAAGTGTTTAATTTTGAAAACACGTCAAAACAAGTTATTGTTAAAAAAAAAAATTAAAGTGTTTGATAACCACTCAAAATATTTTTTAAAAGTTTGGAACACTCTCGTAGTATTATAAACATTTTTTTTTATCAAAATTGTTTAAATAAAAATGACTTTTTTGAAAAAAAAAAATTCTCTAATCAATTCAAGGGCCAAAGTATTTGAAACAAAATTATTTTTCCTAAATTAAGAGTAACTACTCCATGTGACACATAGGTGCAAGTTAGAATAAACAATAATAAGTTGACTTTAGAGTTTAGAAAGTAACAAACTTATTTATGATTTTAAAATTAGAGCATGGAGATATATTAAACACATTTTAAAATTTAAAATATAAGATTACAAATATAAGTGTGGAGACTTTAATTTGATTTAATATTGCTCTCAATTTTCCTTTACAACTATGCTATTTGAGTGTAATGAAATGCAAATATATTAAAATATTTCATTACACAATTTTATTCTCTTTTTGTATATTGATATTAAAAAGAAATTATATTATATTAATGGGTTATTGAATAATTTCAATTTCTTAAGATTTAAAGAACTAACATTTTGTTCACTGTTATAATATTTTTATCTAATTATCACTTTCCAAATACTCATCTCTTACGTTTGTATTCATATTACGTTCTACAACATATGCTTTAAAGCAACATCATTGATCTATTTAAAATTAAAATAGAAACAAGGAGCATTTTTTTTTTTTAATACGATAAAGGCAGGAGGATTCAAACTAAACTATAGACTTTCAGGTTATTAACTGAGATATACTCGCTTTTGACCTAAAAAGAAATAATTTTAGAAAATAAAATAAGATTCAAACACTTGTATGGACACATTAATTAATATAAGTTAAACAACATAATTTACTTTTTCTTCCCTATATATTACCCTGTGGATGTACAAACTAGAAGATGTACATTTATATGGTGGGACTAATGGGATTTCTTTCTTTTTTTTTTTTTTTCTTTTTTTCTTTTCCTTTTCTTAAATGAATTTACAAGTAAACAAAATTTAAAGGAACTAACAAGAAAAACCCAGGGGCTAGATGAGGCTGATTCTGATTTTTACATTGTGCAAAATCGTTGGTTATCTTGGCGACTTTAGTGAATCTACTTGGGATTTACCTTGAGGACCTCTCATCCTAATGTAAAGTCTGTATTCGTCAAACGTCATTGGGGAATAAAGAGCGGGTTTATCTCGCGTAATTAGCTCTTTTGCCGGCTCTATTGGAATGTCACTCTTTGGATTGTAAAAGAAAGCCAAGGAAACACGTTCTTTCTCTGAGTTCACAATCACTCTATGCTCCACACTTCTGTATATTGCATTGCTTAGAACCTACTTCCAAAAAAAAAAAAAAAAAAAAAAAAATTTTATAAAATTTATAAAAATTTATTTATAAAAAAAAAAAACAAAAAAAAAAAAAAAAAAAAAAAAATTTTATAAAATTTATAAAAATTTATTTATAAAAAAAAAAAACAAAAAAAAAAAAAAAAAAAAAAAAACACATTTTAGTAATTTCATGGCATTTTAGGGTATTAAATATATACCCGGTTGCAATCGGGTACATACTATGTCCAATATTACAAGTTTAGTTCGTAAAATACATCTAATGAGTTCGTGAACTTGCAATTATATGTTTATCTTTTTTGGAAATTATATGGTATATGTGAATTATATGTTTAATTGGACCTTAAACTTTCAAGCATATGTGCTAGTAGATTTTGTGAAATTTAAAAACAAATTATACATTGAATAGGTCAATGACTTATTAGACACAAGATTGGAAACATCAAGAATCTATATTAGATGTTTTTAAAGTTCAAAAATCAAATAAACACAAATCTAAAAATTTAAGAGTCTATCCAACCCTTTAAAAAGTTCACAGAACAAATAGTAAAGTTTTGAGACCACGATCAAACTTCCAAACTTGTAAGTTAAAGTAAACATTTTGATTTTCTCTCCTAACATTTTAAATCATAGTGGGTAGAATTGAAATATTTTAAAAGATAAGTGTAAGATTGAATTTAGAATCATTTTATATAATTTAGCTATATTTTCACCTTCTAGAATGCTACCTAATATGAATGTTGGCCAAGATGATTTGTTTGCATCTCTCTTTCTAACCCAAAATAAAAATGAACAATTATAAAAACATCTCTGTTTTGCAATTTGGGCATTTTTTTTTTTTTCCTCAAACAAACAAAAGAACTCAAATGGGAAAGGGTAGAACTTTAATGAACTTTTTGCAAACAAATTTGCTCGACTTGCATATGGACAAAAGTAACGATTTTGGTCCTTCACTTCTAAAAATAGCAATCCCAAAAATTTAAAAAATAAAAGCTTTATTTAGGGGACCAATAGATTTTAAGGAAGTGGAAGAAATGGTCCAACAAACCAAGACACCTCCATGTGCAGATGGCCATAGAGAGTTCAAGAAACAATTTTTTTTAAGGCCAAATATTAATATCTTTTACCAAATAAAAAAATGAAACAAAACTTATAAATTATTATAATGTTTAACTGATTGAGTTGGATTTATTTTTTAAGTATTTGAAAAGTCATTTAATTTTTGAATGATATTAAATTAGTAGCATGAATACAGAACATACCTGAACTTGATCGCCCACATTAACTATTATAGCATGAGGAGCTGGTTTAACGGTAATCCATTTATTGTCTTTCCGAACTTGAAGTCCAGCGACTTTATCATCGGGAAGTAGCAGTGTTAATCCACCAGGGTCGGAGTGCGACGACAGCCCCAAAGTCAGCTCTGGTTGTGGGCATTTTGGGTAATAATTCACTCTCAAACATGCTCCAACATCTTGTCCTCCGAATGTATTCTGTAGATACCCTTCTGGAAGCCCCAAATTTACTGATAAAAGCTCCAACAATCTTCCTCCAAGCTTCACTATTTCTTCCCCATACTCCTCTATCAGCTCTCTGCATTAAAAAACAACAAAACAACAAAACAAATATCCCTTTAAAATTCTCCCAATTTCAATTCCCTTTTTGCCCCTTCAAATTTCTATACCAATGAGTCCCAAAAATCAAAACAAGCAAATAATTAAATTCTCCCTCATTTCCAACATCAAACACAAATTTTCTTTCATAATGTAAAATATAACTCAATTAGTTGAGATATATACTTTGATAAAAAAGTTAAAAGCTTCTTTATATTTTTCATCCCACCCATCGAGTGAAAATAAGAGCAGAAGTAACATTTTTATAAGACATATATTTTTTTTTATCAAGAAGTCAAAATTTCGTAAATATATATAAAGGGTATAGTGTCCCCATCTCATCCAACAAGTAAAAATAAGTTTAACTAATTGAGTTGAGTTGGATATGTACCTGATACAAGGCGGCGCGGCGGGCCATTTATTATGATCTTTGAGGCGAGGAGGGAGATAGTGAAGAAAAAAGTAGTCACTCCAATCAAGAATAGCTCCTTTTTGAACTCCAAGACGGCTGCCATAGCCTTCATAAGTCTTGGGACTATTAGCATAAACTTGCTTCGTCTCCACCGGCAATTTGAAAAAATCATGCCACGCACGGCGGATGTCGTCCAGAAGTTCCGGCCGGATTCCGTGATTGATGATTTGGAAGAATCCCCAGTTGCGGCAAGCGTCGGAGACTTGGTTTAGAATGGTGCGTCGGAGGGAGTGGTCTTGGTCGAGAGAGAAGGCGTGGACGTCAATGATTGGGATGTTGAGGGCGGCGGAGGCGACGGCGGAAGAGGTGGGACGGTCGGGCAGAGGCTTGATGTAGCGGGAAGGGATGACGGGGCAGCCACTTTCGGAGAGGGATTGGACACGGACTATGGGTTCGGGCCAGTCTTGATTCAGGTTACTCATCACGGCCAAGGGAGGCTCTTGGAATTCCAAGGTTGATATTTATTTATATAATAAATTCAAAAAGCTTTAAAAATGAAAAGTAATCCAAATCTTATAGCTTTTTTTTTAATGTAGCACAACCAAGTACGATGAATCACTTATATATATATATATATATATATATACACACACACATTACAGCCTTCTTCATCCTTCTCATTAAATAAAAAAAAAAAAAAAAAAAAAAGTAAAAGAAGGAGGGGGTAAGAGACTGTTTTTCTTTTTTAATATATTATCTTTATGATTTGATGCACGTTGTTAATTTATATCATAAGAACTTTGCTTATTCGAGAATGGTTCAATTGATCAAAGTATATTGAATTAGCTTTTTCTTAAAAGTGATTAGATTGAGTCTTCTATATACCTTTTTTTGATTGAGTTGTATTTGATATTCGTGATGTAGAATTTTTTAACAAAAACTACAAGCTTTTTTACGACGAGTTTTTTGATTGATTAATTAATGGGTTTTTTTTTTTAATTTTATTTTGTGTATGTGGGTGAGTGTTTGAAGTTATATTTACACATAGTTGATTTGGTGTGTGTTGAGTTTTTGTGGTGGATTATTTATGTGTTTTATTTAATAGTGTGAATTTATGTGCGTAGTTGGTTTAGGTGATTAGTTGACACATATTTATTTTAGTAGGTGATTATAATTGTAAATAGTTTCTTTAATATGCATAGTTTAGGAGAACAAAGAAGATTTACAAGTTTACAAACTATAGAAAACATTTCAAACATAAGAGATTAGAATAAAAAGTTTAGGATGTTAATGAAATTTATGTTTTGTACTTACATTTCAAAATAAAAAAGTGGACTGGAAAAGTAAACTCAAACATGTTAATCACAACGTGAGAAAAAATTAATTACCTACATTGTCAAACATTAGAGAATATAGATAAGCAAGGAAGTGTGAGAACAAATTATTTTCTCACATAATCAAAATTAAAAATAAAAATTAAAAAAAAGCCCAAAAAAAAATCTTCATCATTAGGTTGTAATTAAAGACCAGAAAAATAAAAAAGGTATCTTCTTTCGATCTATAAAATTACAATCAGATGTTCAATTTTTCCACTCTACGTGCTATCAGAAAAAAAATTACCGACAACACATGTCATCTCAAATGATCTTCAATTTGTAGTACATATTTTCTCGTCTCTAAAAAAACGTTTTTAATTCATAGCTTTTTCGTGTAACTCATAGATGGTGTAGTTCCAATTGAATTGTCGAGAAATAATAATAATAATAATAATAAAAGAGAGAGAGAGAGGGAAAAAGACATCAACCTAGGTGACAGAGAGTGGAGAGTTGGAGAAGAAGGAAGTTAATGCAAGGTTAAAAAAGTAAAAACATAGGGAGGGTGGGGGATAGGTCGGACAAATAAGTGGGAAATGACTGGATGAAATTAGGAAACGTGAATATTATGGGGGCCAATTTGTGGACTAAAAAATAAAGTCCACCTTTTTCTTTTTACAAAAAAGAATAATAATGTCAAATATTTTACTTTTATCATTTTAATTAAAGTATTTGAGATATCTTCCATTTTAGTCTTTTTGCGTTCACTTGTTTTATTTAGTCTATGCATTTTAAATACACTTTAAATTTAAATTTAGTTCTTCAAAGTTGATTTTAATCAAGAGTGATAATAACAATAATTTGGTTAAAATATCATTTTGGTTCATGTAATTTAAAATTTGTTCAATTTTAGTCTCTCGACTTTTAAATGTCCAATTTTGGTCCTGTACTTGTAGGAAATCTTAAATTTAATTCCTCAAAGTTGAAAATTTTATCGAAGTTAATTAAATAATCACAATAATTTTCATGTAAAGAAATACAATATGTGAACATGTCCTCAAAATTTGTAGTGAAAATGTTAATAAAAAAAAAGTAATGAAAAAATTCACAATAAACTGGTAGTATGGACAAAATTTTAAATTTATTGAAAGTACAAAAATTAAAATTGACATTTAAAAGTATAGAGACTAAAATTAAACATTTATTGAAAGTACAGAAATTAAAATTGACATTTAAAAGTATAGAGACTAAAATTAAACATTTATTGAAAGTACAGAAATTAAAATTGAACATTTAAAAATATAGAGACTGATATTGAACAAATTTCAAAGTGTAGGTACAAAAATGATATTTTAATGAATTTTTTGTAGGAAAATACAATACACGGAGAGTGTAAATAGACTAAATTTTTCTAAAAAATGAATTAACGACTAATTTTAAGATTTATTGAAAATAAAGAAAGCAAATTTGAAAATTTAAATTCAAATTATAGAATGAAAATAGTATTTAAACTCTTTTGTTTTTTTGTTTTATTTATTTATTTCTTGGAGGGTAATTTGGGGTTTGCAATTGTGGGTGGTTGATGGGGCAACTGAACTTGACATTGGCCGACACGCAGCAATGAAAATTTCATATTCTTTAAATATTGAAAAATACGGATATCATTTTGGATTCATACGGTCTTTTATTATTTTTAATCTTTTAAAAAATTATTTTTAACAATTTCGACATAGCACGGAACCCTTTCTAATTCTAGTCTTTTTTTTTTTCTTCTTTTATAAACATTTTTTCTTTTATTTTACTTTTTCCATCTTGTCTTTATCTTATAATTTATTAAAAAAAAACTTTCAAAATTATATTTATATTTGGACTCTAGAAAGATTATGTTATGAATAATATTAGTGGCTATGGTTTCAAAAGTCATGTCTCATAAATTTGAGTTCATATATATATATATATATATATATATATAATATATATATATATATATATATATAAAAGTTATTTTTATAATATAAAATTGGCATATTTGTGGTTAAGAACCAGTTGTTTTCCATATTAAATATTCGTCTAATTTTTTAAGTTGAAGTAGACAAGTTTAACTCATGAGCCAAATACTCCATTATTTAAGTAATTGTAGATATTATTTAAATATATATACACATTCATATGGTCATTTTAAAAATATGAAAACAATACAACTTCACATCATATGAGTTGGAGTAATGAGATTGTCATGGTTTGTTCATATTTAAATAAGTAGAATTTTTGGAGTAATGAGATTGTCATGGTTTGTTCATATTTAAATAAGTAGAATTTTTGGAATAAAAAAAACACAACTACAGACATTTTATATATTTTTTTAATAATAAAATTAACTTAGGCATGTATTAAAATGTTTTGATTTTAAATTCTCAAAAGAGAATTTAGAAAATGTTTAATGATTATAGCCTAGTTTTTAGGAAATATTTTAGATTTATGTGGAGTTGAATTTAATTTTTCTTGTTATTTATCAAGATGAGTGTAGTTTAACTGATTTAAAGTTTATATTACGGACACGAGGTCAAATATTCGATTTTTCTATTATCGAAAAGTATTTATATGTTTATTTAATAATTTTTTTTATTATTTATAGACTACAAGATCGATAGTACAAATTTCATGTCAATTGAATTATGCTCATGTTGACATCTTACTACAAATTATTTATGTTTTATGAACTATCTCGAGTTCATAACTAAATTTTCTTTCTACTTCAATAATATATTTTTGTTGTCAATATCACTTATTCAAATGACATTTTGAATATCTAAAAATAAGAAATAAAACTTTTTTATTTAAAATTACAAAGAAGAAATATCAATTTATACTGTTAAACTTTGATGAGTTTGTTCTATACCAATTCAAACCATGAACTAGTAATTGTATTAATTTAGATCTTAAGCTTTTGTAAATGTATGAATTTATACTCTACATTACATTATGTTGGGATAAACATCGTGCAAGATTTATAATTTTATCAATTAAACCCTTAAACTTTCATAAATGAATCAGTTTAGATTCTTAGTTTTTGGATATCTTTGAAAATCATTCATACATCAATTCTAATCTTCAATTCTTTTTAACAAGAGGTTACACACATGTAAGAATTGATGCACTGACAATTTTCAACGTTAGAGTCACTTGTGACAATTTAAGAACTTAATTGAAACAATTATAAGTCTCCCATGACATTTTCCGAACAAAATATGATGGACTAAATTGATATAGTTATAAAAGCCCATAGTTGCCAAAATAAGCAGCTTAACTTGCATAGTGCTTATACTATCAACTTTAAGGTTGGTAATGGGGGCGGGGCCGGGCGGGGCGGGGTGGGGTGGGTGGGGTTCCCTGTCCCCGCCCCGTCCCCACGAGCAGGGATTCCCTGTCAGGAAAACGGGTCCCTGTGGGGGGCCATTCTTCGAGAGCGAGACAATGAGAACAAGCAAGACAATGCGAGAACGAGATAACGAGAGAGCAAGACTGTGAGAGAGAGCTAGACGCTACGCGGATGTCAAGATCTAAAGATAGTGAGAGCACGAGAGAGAGAGTGAGATAGAGGCAACAAGAAGGCAAAAGGAATAAAGCGAGACATCTTTTATATATATATATATATATATATATTAATGGGGGGATATGTCGGGCCCACCCCAACTCCGGGCGGGTACATGGGGAATCTCCTTGGTTTGACCCATGTCCCTAGTCAAATCGGGAATTCTCCAACCCGATCGGGTCGAGGCCCACTAATTTTTTTGCCAACCTTAATCAACTTAAAGGTTAAAAGTTCGATTAATTCCTCCACCCACATATTAACTAAAAAAATGCATAATTTAAATCGATACAATTATTAGTTTATAATTTTAATTAATACAACCCTAAATTTTAGAGGTATAAATGGATATTTTCTAAATTTCTATCACAACATCAAGAATTTTAAAAAAGAAATAAGAAACAAAGTAGGCATATATATAAAAAAAAAAAATTAAATTAAAATGAGTATTTCCCGATAAGCTTTAGAGCATTTATATAAGGCTAGAGAAGTAAAATTTAGAGGAGGAAAAGAGCAAGAAGAAGAAGCATAAATAAATAAATAAATAAATTATAGTCTAGAGAGAGTGTGGGTGTGAGAGAGGGGAGGGGCAAAAGGGTGAGAGAAATGAGAGAGATTTATTTCTCTCACAAAAATGTATCTAAATATACTTCAATGCTACAGCGAGACGTATGTCATATTTTTCTCTAGCAATATAAAAAAGGTTTGTTAACTAAATTTTGTCACTAAGGTTTGTTAACTAAATTTTGTCACTAGTCATCTAATTAAAGTTTCAAACAAAGTCCTCTCTATCAAGATGTTAAAATTCATTTGACAAAAACAATGATAAAATGCCAGAAAAAGACATTTGATTAACTCAACTTAAAACACCACACATAACTATTTCTAATCATTTTACATGATTTGACCTTTAATACAAACTTTACTCCACTTGAGATAAGTGGTTGTAAAAAGGTCATAAAAATACAATTTAAAATTTGATGCATCCTTAGTGTTGTATGATTAAGTGAGAAGTTTTTGCTTATAACTTTTACCTATTTAGTCTACATTCCATATATAGTTTCTAATAAATTTATAAAATTATTACTTTTTGTAATGAACTTTATGTGGTTAACTCAGTCAATATAGAACTCGTGTAACATGTTAAGTCAATATAGAACTCGTGTAACATGTTATCATAAGAATTGGATAATGAATTGATTTAATAAAAACAAGCGATTTATTGTTGGTTAAATTATAAGTTTTGGTTTATAAATTTTTCGTGTTTATTTAGTCTATATACTTTACAAAGTTTGAGCAAAATATGATTTTAGTACTTAAGACTTAAAGTTGATGTTTATTTGATCTAAGTTTCAAAGTCAAAATGCTTAGTACCTAACATTTGGGAAAATGTTAAATATGGTCTTTGAACATATTTAACCATCAATTGACCAGTATAAAATATGATGCAACAGAAATTCAATGACTAGGCAACGGTTAACTAACAAGCAAATAAGTTCAAAGACCGTTGTGAATATTTTTTCAAATTTTATGTAAGAAAGAGTCTAAAACTTAAAGTACCAAATAGACAGCAATTCAAATGTCAAGAACCAAAACTGAATTTTGTCCAAACATATACATATATATATAAGTTTTCAAATACAAATTGAAAGGATTGTTACCCTGATTATGAAGGCACCATTCGGAATGGTTAGAGTAGACGCCAAAATGGGGGGTATGAAGACCTTCTTTCTAAAGGAATTGAATTATTCGCAAAAGCAATTGATTGCCAAAGTTTCTTTTTGGAAAAGCTTAAAACTAAAGAAAAACAAAATAAACATAAACGTATATTACAACGTGCTTAAAGGAACAATTAAGGAAGAAAAGATATTAACCTTTAAAAAACTATCTTCTTTGTAATTCACCTTCCTCTTACCAGAACTCACGTACACCCAAAGAATTCTTGTAATTCAATACACAAAGAAACCTCCTAAGACACCACCAAGATAATTTTCCTTGCTATATTCAGGATAAGAACCGAAGGAGGTGTGAGCTCTTTGATTTTATTAAAAGGAAGGAGGTTTTAGAGAGAATTCTTCGAGAAGAATTTTGTAGAGAATTTCTCCAAGCAACTGAACTGTTTGTTCTCTTCTTCTGCTAAAACAACTTCCCTATATTTTAGGTAAAATGTGAAAGAAATGGAGTGGGAAGTTATTCCCCTCCATCAAGTTGAATAACTCCCATTGGGAGTTATTCTTTAATTTAATTTAAGAATATAAATATAATTTAATATAATTAAATTAAATTATATTAATATTAAATTATATATTAAATCGTATTTAATATATAATTAAATAAAATTAGTTAATTCACGATCAATTAATTAATAAATTAAATATGTGATATTTGTCTCTCTCATAATATAAAGGATAATTTTGAATCTCATTCAAAATTAACTTTATATTATAACTTATTCATATATATTATATTAATTGTATCATATGCAATTAATTTCCTTATTTAATTTAAACAATTCAAAATTATTTTAAAATGAATTGATTCTTCTTTAACCCTTGATGAGTTAGCAATGAGACCTTATGAACCGATAGATTAGAAGCTCTAGTGATATGAGAACAATTAATTAAAGTTTTTAATTAAATTGATCAAAATTCATTAACTGTAGGTCACTCCACTAAAGACCTACAGCTGTAGTCTTCATATCGTAGATATACTTATGTGTGCACGATATAACCAATCAACAGTAAGTTGACCCTTCACAATTTTACATAGCTACAGCTAGGTCAAATTAGTGTTTTACTCCTATAGTTAGATCTAACTTCTTAAGTACTACTGATCCCTCTAATGAACACACAGTTTATAGTCCAACTATAAATCAACCCCTCTCGGGCTAGTGAAAAGGTGAGGCCTCTTTGTTCAAGACTGATCCCTCTTTGTTAAAGACGGGAATGGGTGAATTCCATCTTGTGAAGATATGTTTCCAACTCCCTACTCAGACAAATCCAAAATGGTAGGCTTATTGAGTCAGCAGCCTGGCCGCTCTCACCCATACAGATCAAAGGATTGTCCTTATAGACAGAAGTCTATATCTCACTCAAGATTAAGGTCGAGTCACCTATGAAATGTTAAATTTTTCAAGTAACAGTGTTATATAGAGAAATGAAACATTTTGCGACCTGGTCTTATACAAACTATTTGCAGAGGACACCTCCACTCACATCACTCACATATCTCCACATGAACGATTAGGCTTAAATCATTGTAACTCTTCACAACTTTTGTAACAATTATAAATTGGGTTATGTCTGTAGTGTCACTAGGATAAGACACCCAACTTTATCTCTATACTATAGACCTTTTTGGTTATTATTTAAACGTGATCCAACCTTGTATGTCAACCACATATTTAAGTTTACATAAAATAACCACTGATCTTAGTTTATTGGATTAAGTTAATGCAAAAATAAATAAAACAACTCATTATCTTATTGAATAAATAATTTATATTTACAAAAATTGCAAACTATGAGAACCCTAAGAGATTTAGGACACCAGTCCCAAAACTTTCTTGACAACATGAAGCGAACAACTAAAAATATTAAAAGATTGGGCAGAGACATGAAAGGCAATTATGGAAAAATGATTGAAGAATCAAATGCTCAAATTCATTCTCTCCGTGGAAACTATAGTGGAGATATTGTTCATCATTTAAAAAATGGAGGAACAAAGGATGGATAGTTTTCTCCTCGAAGAGGAAACACATCGGAAACAACACTTCAGTGAGGACTGGTTAAAGTATGAGGAAAAAGAATACTATCTCCTATCTCACTGATACATCAGGAAACACCTTTTCACAACAAGGAAGATATTGAAAACCTTTTCCTTGATTTTTTTTCTTGTCTCTTTAAATCCTCTACACTTGATTTGTAGGCTATAGACTAATTATGTTGGGCACTAAAAGAATGGTTAATCAAGAAATGAATGACTTTCTAGATCAACCATTCGATGCAGAGGAGATTAAAATGGAAATTAAACAAATGCACCCCTCAAAAGCTCCTGATTCAGATGGTTTTCCTGCTCTGTTTTACAAAAATTTGTGGCACATTGTTGCTGCAGATGTAATGTAGATTTGCCTTTCATGCCTCAATGAAGGAATCATTCCAGAAAACTTCAATCATACGACAATTGTTCTCATTTCGAAAGGAAAAAGGCCAAAAATAGTGACATACTTCCGCCCTATTATCTTATGTAATGTTTGTTATTATTGCTGAAGTCCTTGCTAATAAGCTTAAACAGTTCCTTAACAGATCATTTCTGTCAACCAAAGTGGTTTTATTCCTGGTAAATTGGTTTTGGATAATGTAATCATTGTATATGATTGCCTTCAGTTCATGAAAGTCTCCTCAACTGGAAAATGTTTTGCTTCCTTAAAGATTGATATGAGTAAGACTTATGATAGAGTAGAATGCTCTTTTATCTATAGTATGAAAAGAAAGATGCGGTTTAGCGAAAAATGGATTTGTTTGTTATCTATTATGAAAAGTTAGCAAATCATAAGATGCATTTGGCTGTCCCCTTCTCTCTTTCAAAGAATAAATAGTTCTATGTATCATTTAAAAAAATAAATAAATAAATAAATAGTTTACAAAGCTTTGTAGGGATGGAAGGGGCGCTTGTTCTCCAAGGTAGGAAAGGAAGTGTTAATCAAGGCAGTGACTCAGGCTATCCCAACTTACACTCTCAATTGTCTCAAAGTCCCCCTTAGAACATGCAATGAGCTGAATCAAATTATGGCAAATTTATGGTGGGGAGGTTCCAAGAAAGGCCAAAAGATTCATTGGATTAGTTAGTAGCATATGTCTACTCCAAAGGATAGAGGTGGTATGGATTCTCGAGATATCCACCTCTTTAATCAAGCCATGTTGGCTAAGCATTTGTGGCACATCATAAATCGATATCAAACTTTGGTGGCTCAAACACTTAAGGTTAAGTATTTTCCGAACCCTCATTTTTTGCAAGTTGGTTCGAGTAGTCGCCCGTCATATGCATGGCAGTATTTTATGAGGTCGAGATCTCGTTGTAAAAGGGGGCAGATGGAGAGTTGGTGATGGGCAATCTATTAATATCTACTCTAATTAGTGGATTCCCTGAGAGACCACTTCCAAACTTATTCCCCCCAGCGTCCTCTGAGCATTTCAAATGTTAATGGTCTGATTGTTGATGGAAAGTGGAGTTCAAGTCTTGTGGATGAGTTATTTATCCCAGAGGATGCACGAATTATAATGCAAATTCCTCTTCGTAATAACTAATTTTGATGAGTTCTTCTAGCATTATAATAAGAAAGGTATCTATTTGGTCAAAAATGGTTGCAAATCGGTTCAATCAAATGTGTTGCTGCCTGATCTTCTTCTAGCCTCCAAATGAGTAAGATATGGAATTCAATGTGGTCTCCTAAAATTCCCCCAAAATCGAAGATTTCCCTATAGAGGGTTTGCCTTAACATACTTCCCACCTATGAAAATCTTGAACATCGCAAAATATTTCTCAGTAGAAAGTGTCATTTATACCATCAAGACTATGAAACCAAAATCCATACCCTGTGGTGTTTTAATTAAGGGAAGTAAAATTATTTGGTCTTCTTAGACCCCAAGTGTGTTACTTTCTGATCACCATTAGACTAATTATGCCTTTCCTTTTTGCAGGGCATCTGAGTGTCTAAATTCTCAAGACCTATGTGTCTTTGCTCTCTGACCGACCAAATGTATGAGTGATAAAAATATAGGTAATTAAGGTCTCAGTGCTAGAATACACTATTAATGAAGTAATAATCTTAGAGTATTCTAAGTATTAAATCCCACAGGACTAGGTCGGCTTTTAATTTGATTATGAATTTGGACCAATGAAACCAAGGTAACCAATAAAAAAAAGGTTTATATTGAGATAGGCAAGAAAGTAACTAAAACAGTAAACAATGATGGATAAATTGGAGCAAGGAATGATTCAACCTTCGAGTGTTATGCCTTAAGTGATGTGCCACATCATGCTAGAATAGTGAGTTATGCATGAACAAAAAACAACTTTTATTCAATCTTGTGTCAAGTTCCTTTAGGAGGTCTAAGCAACTAATGTCTAATGTTTCTATGGTTAGTTGAATCTTAGATTAATTCAATTAGTCCAGTTTCTTTATCCTATGATGCCCTTTATTTTTAAAGTGACATGATAGTTCTATTTCTAAGCTCATAGTCCCATATCCTCTTGTGACATTCATAGTCCCTAACCTTCTCAACATTATAGTTCAACTAGTTTGATAAATTAAGTAGCCAGTTTAAATTACAAATTTTATCTTTAAAATTAACAAAGAATATGCGTAAAATAGGTGGTATGAATGTAACAACCCTAGGGTATCTACATTGTTAAACTCCTAGGAAGACTTAGCTCATGACTAATGATAAAATAATGAACTTCATTGAGTTTGAAATCATAGCAACAAATTAACATTCTACGAGGAAAAAAAATTATTGAATGGTGGTGGAAATACAACTCAAAATGTCATGAGACAAGTCCTCAAGTTCCTAGTCTTTCCCTAGATTGACTCTCCTTTTTCAAGGATGAATCTTTTCTCACTGCACGCTTTCACAGGATGAGATGACTTAGAGTGATCACACCTTAGAGGAACTTTTGTTTTGAGGTCGCTAACTTGAGAAGTTTAGAAAACGCCCAAGGGGCTAACTAGAATGGTAGAATTGTGGAAAAGAATAGATTGGTGTTGTCGATGGAGAGTTATTCGACGAAATTCAGAGCTTCCCATCCTCTTAAAGGCACCAAATTGGTTAAGGAGAGCCGAAATCCAAGTTTTGAGGTTTTATCAGGTGAAATCGAGGCTGAACAATTGCTTGGAACAAGGAAAAGCAACAATCATTGACTGGGTGAATTCTGAAAAATTAGGGTTCACTGATACGACCATAGTGAAGTCTAGCGGTGCGGCCCCATTGAACAAAAGTCTCCAATCTAGTGAAAATCACCTACCAAAGTTTACAAATCACCTTAAAATCACTGAATAATATCTTTTAGGATAAGTACAACCTTCACAAGCTTATTTTACTATTTTAGACTAAAATTTATGTGAAAACACATGCAAAAGTCTATTTTCCTAAGTGAATGTATGAAAACAAAGGCTAAAAATATGCATTTTATGGTATGTATCATTCTCATTATGTATTCAATCTAGCATCGCTGAAATTCTTTAGCCCTTGAGAACAACTCCCCACCTTTAGATCCAATCGATTTAGTGCTTTCATTGGTGGATGCTTTTGACAATAAGAACAACCTTTTAGGTGTGGAGCAGATCAACCAGGATCCTTTTCCTCTCCTTTTTATTTTGAGACCAAGTGGGCACCCCCTCTTCAAGGTGTCTTCAATGTGAACTCTGAGGCCTCTGTTGGAAGCGGTGATGTGGGTCTTGATATTGTGGTGCATGATTCCAATGGCGAAACATTGATGGTTTTGGGGAACACCAAACCTTTCATTGGTTCTGTTGAGATTATTGAGGCTATAACCATCTATGAAGCTATCTTTAGGCCATTGAGATTGGTATTTTCCGCCTTTGGATAGAGACCGATTATCTCATTCTTCGGAAGCTTCTAAATGGTTATCACCTTATGAAAATTAGATTCAATATTTAGTAAACTTCTTGCATGATTTACATCATAGAGGAGTTATTTAAGATTTTTCTTTTGTTAATTGCAATTGCAATTCTGTTACTAACAAGCTTGCTACACATTCTCGGAAACATCGATTGACATCAATCTTGCTTGAAGATCACCCACCATAGATGGATTTTCTTCTAAATGTTGATGGTTTTTTTTCCCTTAATATTGTTGTTTCTTGACTAGTCTTGTAAAAAAAAAAATAAATAAAAAAAAAAAATCTAATGGTCTAGTAAAAAAATTAGAATATAGAGTCCAAATACTTAACTTCAAAACTTAAAAAAACTAATTAATAATATTTGTAATATAAAAGGTAACTAGAATAATTTAAGTTTGATCTCTAAAATAAATTATAAATTTTTGGTTAAATTATAAGATTAGTTCCTAAGCATTAAACGCTATGTCTATTTGGTTCATGAACTTCTAAAAGTTTCTACTAGATTCATACACCTTCAATTTGTGTCTTATAGGTCTAACAAATTTGAGATGTTAAAAAATTATTTGATCAATTAGATATAAATTTAAATTTTATGTCTTTAATGAAACCTAAACTTTCACTTTTGTATCTATGAATTTTAAAAAATTCAAAAGTTCAAGAACTAAATTTGTAATTTTGAAAGTTTGGAGACTCATTTTGTAATTTTGAAAGTTCAAAAACTAAATATGTAATTTTTGAAGTTCAAAGATCAAATAAGCAAAAACTTCAATATTTAGCAATGAAACTTATAATTTAAAATTTAAAAGTTTTACCTAAAAAATTGAAGTAGAATTGATCAAGAATTTGTTTGGGTTAAATTATAAATTTAGTCCTTGAAGTTAAAAATTTGAAAATTGTGCCTATTTGATTTCTAAACTTTCAAAGTTAACAAATTTAGTCATTAAATTTTTGTGCCTATTTGATTTCTAAACTTTCAAAGTTAACAAATTTAGTCATTAAACTTTTATTATACACATATTTGAAAGTTTAAAAATTGTATAGGCATAAAATCCAAATCTATACCTAATATATCAATTTATTTTAAAAATTTTGAGTGTTTATAAATTTATTAGGCATAAAATTAAAGTTTATGGACTAAGTACACACAAATTTAAATTTAAAAAACGGAACTTGTAATTTAATTAATGGGTTAAGTTTTTTTATTATCATTATTTTGCTATTTTATAAAGGGGGATGGAAGAATTTCGTTTAAATATCTAAAATTGTTGTAAAATTGAGGAGCAAAATGACAGAAAAACGAGAGTATGAAAATCGAAAAATTATAATATTAAAATAATAATAATCAAATAATATCAAAGTAATTAAAATAACCAAATTAAATAAAATAAATTTAAAATAAACTAAAATGAAGAAAGTTGGATTTTATGGAAAATAAAATTTCTCAAATAAATTTCACCAATCTTTTCTCTTATTTTCTCTCAAATGTGTGTGTTACAATATTCATTAAAAACCTCTATTTATAAGCAATTTGACAAGTAGGTGGTGAAGCTTTATGGCTATTAAGGATGTGTCTTAGGAGACGCATAACTTTTAACCATTAAACTTGACTTCATAATAACATCTATTTATAAATATAATATTTATGATAAAAATGAATTTCTTAATAGGAAATAATTGCATTGACTAATACAGAATAAGAAAAAAAAAGTAATACGGAAACTATAAAAAAGTAAATAAATAAATAAAAGAAAGAAAGAAAAAGCGGAATTAAGACATTTATAACTCGTGTGTTTGGACGCCGGGGTCCACACATCGCGCGGTTTGGTTTGATTTTTAATTTAAAATTTACAAAAATTCCACAAATAATAAAAGAAAATAAGTTTGTCAAAGAATATAAATTAAATTAAAATAAAAGCAGGTTTATTAACCCGTCCAATTTAATTTGCAACTAGTACGGTTTATTAGTTCTTTATAAATAAATAAATAATTATACAAAGTTCAGCCTTGACCTAATATTTCTATGGACTTCAAGGATTGTATAGGTCGTTTGGTTTAAAATTTTGTAAATGTTTGAAAATAAAAGATATCAGAGAATCAAATATGACTGTATTTAGTTGTGCATGAGAAATGCTATTAGAATTTTATGAACAAAAGTTCTATGAAAATATGTATGACAATTTTATACAAATTTAATAGATTTTTATTTTAAAAATAAATTAAGGATCAAATTAAATGATTAAAAATTATAAATAATCAATAACAATCATATATTCATAATAGGATCAAATTAAAACTAATCTCAATAAATAATTGTTTGAATATAAAAAAAAAAATTAAGTAATTAACTATTATTATTATTGAAAAATCTATTTATCTAGGATAGACCGCGATAGACTAGTATCTATCTGCGTCTATCTGTTTCATGATAGACACAGATAGTAGTCTATCACAAATAGTAGTCTACCGCAGATAGACTGTGATATTTTGCTATTATTTGCAAATATTTTTAATAGTTTTGTCATTTAAAATAATTTCTCTTTAAAATATTATTAGCTAATTAATTAATAATTTATGAAAATAAATAATTGCATTCGTTCAATAGATTTTTATTGTGTAAATATTTTTAATAAATTATTATTTATTTCTTAAAATAATATTTATATTAAATTTTTTAAATTAATATTAATTAGCTAATTAATTAAACATGTTCAAAATGAAATTATATATAAAATGAAAACAACAGAAAATAGGAAGAAATAGAAAACCCACCATTTTGAAAGGGAATAAAATGCCCTTGTTATGGGAAAAGATGATGCTCGAGAATAACTGGACAAAGTGTTGAAAACTGTGAAACATACATGAGTTTCAAATGTCTATGTCAATTACCAGGCAGAAAACCCTCAAACCAAACGGTGCTACAAGTTACAATAGATTTTACATTTTTTATTAACTTTTTTTTTATTAGTACTTTAATTTAAAAGTTTTCTAATAAATCTTTGAAAATTGTTAACTTTGTGTATGTTGACGTTTTCTTTTTAAAAAAACATGAATAAAATAAGGAAAATTATTTTAAATGATAAAATTGTTAATTTTGTGTATGTTGAAGTTTTCTTTTTTAAAAAAACATGAATAAAATAAGGAAAATTATTTTAAATGATAAAATTGTTGAAAATATTTATAAAAAATAGCAACATGTCACAGTTTATTGCAATAGACCATGATAGACTACTATCTGTGTCTATATAAGCACATATAGTAGTAGATAGTAAAATTTTGATATATTTGTATATATTTTGGTTCTTTTTTTATATTTGAAAACAACCGATAAAATAAATACAAATTAAATATTTGTCTCTAATTGGTAGTGAATTTTAGAAAATATCTAATAAGTTGAAAGATTTAGAATTTATTATATTATTAAATTTTGATTCCAAGAATCTATTATAAATAAAATTAAAAGTTGAAGTGTGGTTTGAAAAAAACTATAAGTCAAACACACTTATATGATTACTATTTCTAGATGTATGTTTGTTTTTACATGAAAGTGATCTAAAAGAAAAAAAAATGTTACAGAAAAAGAAATTTGTATGTGGAGGTAGGAAGTAAAAGTTTAGATAGAGAGGTAAATATTAAAGGTAAAAATTAGAGAAAATTAGGAAGGGGAAAGAAAATTAGTGAGAGAAAGGTAGACCAAGAGAATAGTGTTAGGGAGAGAGTGTTGGTTAGGGAAAGAGAATGAAATGTTTGAAAGAGATATAAACTTAAAGTTAGAGCCATAGGTTAATTAAAGAGAGAATATTAGTTAAAGAATTTGTTTTTTTTTTAAAAAAATTATTTAGAGAAAATTAAAGAAATATTATTAGAGCGGAAAAAATTATAGAGAAAAAGATATATATTAAATAAAGAGTTTTTAGAGTAAGGGATAGAAAATAATATATAGACACTATTATACTATATATAAAAGAGATTATTAAAGTAGAATATCTCTATATTCCCATTTTGCCCTTAATAATTCATATTTTTGTTCTTCACCACACTCTTGAATTGATTTATTTTAAGGAATTTAAGAAAGAAGAAAGTATATATATAAAGAGAGAGAGGATTTCTTGTTAAGCATGCAAGTAAAGTAAAAAGAAAAGTTTTTTTTTCCTCTTTTCTTCTTCCTCGTGCAGTCGACCCACGTGCTCTCTATCTCTTTCTCTCTCTCTCTCTCTCTCAACAGTTGCCAGGTCGACATCGTGAACTGCCACACCAGTCGTTATCGCTCGGTGGTTCTTGATCGCTAGCTGCTGCTCGCGTTCGTTTGGGTTGTCGTCTGGTCACTACTTGCATTCGTCAGTCGCGCCTCTGAGCAACTCTACAATCCGCAGGTTTCTTCCATTTTCCAACTGCTTGAGACCCCACCGATCAAAGCTAACTGGGTCCGGACGCCGCCAAGACGCTATCGCTTGTCATACTAGCCGTCGTCAGACATGTTGTTTTGGGATAATTACTTTGTGATTGGGTTATTTTCTTGATGGGAACTTGTTTACCCACTCAATTTTACTTTGGGTATTGAGTTATAATTGTTAAATCTTGGTAGGTGGTTTGGAGTTGCATTGATTCGGAAGGTTGGAAGTGATTTCCAGTTAAGCCACACTTTGGGTAAAATTGTTTGGATTAAGTTTGGAATAATTTGTCATTGTAATTAAGCTTAGAGATTTAATGTAAGTTTGGGTTATGCTCTAGGTCTTTGTTCAAGAACTTTTGTGGGAATTTGCTGTTTTAATAGCTATTTGGATGTAACCCCGAGATAAGTAATCTTACTATTGGAATCACCCTTGAACCAGGCGATTTAGACAATTTGATTGATTTGATTTGTTTAAATGAAATTGAGAACCCTAGCATGATTAGAACTGTTTTATGACCATGATGATACTAGTGATTGATATTGTTATGTTTAAGACTTTGAGACATGCACTATGATTTATGATGTGAATTTACTATGAGCATGTTATATCCTGAGATAATAGTGATGATTTAACCTCCTAGACTATTGTGTTACTGGAAGCCTACAGGTTTCCTACTATGTTATTGAAAGCCTACGGGTTTCTTGCTATGTTCCCAAAAATTTACGAGTTTTCTACTATGTTATCGGGTGTCGTACTATGTTTGTGAGCCTTCAGGCCACCAGATGTGTGCTAGGATGGGTTAAATTGCTTGCTAGATGACCATCCAAGATTAGTTTATTTATGCATGTCCCACTGGTACATGCACTTATTGGATAAAGTGCTTAGCGTTACCCCAATACTGGGGTTACTATGTATTTTGTACTCATCCTTTTCATGATATTTTTTTTAGGTAAGAAATAGAACACCTTGTCAAATGACGAAAGAAAATTTTGACCGTGCCATTAAGACTAGATTGATGCTCCTACATGAGTTTTCATGCTTTTCATTTTAGTATTTGGGATTTGTCATTTGAAATCAGAACTATGTTTTTTTTTATTATTATTTTATTTCTTTATCACTACTGGAGGTCTTTTGCCGAGTTTCCTGTTTTAATACATTAATGTTTTAGGAGTACACTGATCAAAGGTTTTTTATTATTGAATTTCAAAAAATTTATTTACTTTAACAAAATTCCTTGATCTTTAATTAATATTATGAAAAATGAGTCGTTTGAGTTGTATGCACGCACAAAGTGATGGTTTTAGTTCTAGTCCTAGGGAGTTGGGTTGTTACAGTTGGTATCGGAGACAAGAGTTTTTGGTTTTGTAGACTGACTTACTATGTAAGTCCAGAGTGTCCCTATGGCCATTAAGGAGTTCTTCGTTATTGCCAGGTATGCCTTCTAAGTATACGTTCCTAGTAATATATGCACGAAATCTTGTTAGATTTACTGCTTAGTTAGACTTGTTGCTCTTATGAGGAATTTAATAGCAATTATTTACATATTGATATTAAGAAATAGCTCGAGGAGGCAGAAAGGGCAGAGGGGGTAAGAGAAGTGGAAATAGGAAAGGAGGATTACAAAACTCTCAAGTTCAGACCTTGTAGTTCAGGACCCTCAGGCCCATAAACCTCCTACGCCAGATCTCGCACAGTCGTATGATCATTCCGAGTCAGGGGAACAGGAAATTGGGATGAGAAGGTAGTCCCATATCTGGTGACAAACAGCAAAAGTATGATAGGTGCCGATGTTGAACCAGTGACATGGGAGCAGTTCAAGGAGCGCTTCTACGAGAAATACTTCTCTACAAACCTGAGACATTGGAAGGAGAAGGAATTTCTAGGCTTAGAGCAGGGAAGCATATTAGTAGAGGAGTACGATTAAGAGTTTGAGCAGTTGTTTTGTTTTGTTCCTACCATGGTTGCCATGGAAGTAATAAGAACAAAGAGGTTCGTCTAGGGGTTGAGGGATGGATTGTGAAGTTTGGTGCAAGCCTTTAAACCAACCACCCAAGTTGAACCCCTCTACTTAGCAAGTTAGATAGATTCTTAGCCAGGGGTTGAGCAGTTAAAGTATTTAGGAGTGGGATCCTTTTCAAGTCAGAAGAAGAAGGTGGATCAAAGAGCTTCGAAGCCTCAGTAGAAGAGCCAAAAATTCAGATAGACCTCGACGACATTGAAGGTAGCAGGACTCTCAGTCCTTAACTATTAGGGAAGAAAGACAATTTTGTAACTTGTTGTGGGACAGCTGTTAAGGGTGCTAATTGGCTGGTAGTAGGGTTTGTTTTCAGTGCAGATAGCAAGGGAATATGGCTGACAGATGCCCTAAGAGAAGTGCACCCGAATTATAGAAGTCAACAGATGGGCTCGTATTAGGAGAGCTTTAGTAAACTGAAGCAGGAACAGGGTTTAGTGTTTAATATAACTCGGTGTAAGGCAGATAAGTCAGATACGAGTGATAGGTACACTCCCTATTTTGAGGCATTACCTCTAATATTATTTCACTCTTGTTTATTGCATCCATTTATATCTTGTATTTCTGAAGTATGCTATGTTAGAGTTAAAGCCCTTGTATTATGTTCTATAAGTTTCTAGCCGTCTGGAGAAATTATTTTAGCAAAGGAAAAGATAAAAGTATGTCAGGTAGAAATAGGAAACCATGCGCTAGATGTAACCTTGATAGTCTTAGACATGCATGACTTTGACATAGTATTAGGCATCGGTTGGCTACTAACCATGCTAGTGTAGATTGCTCTCATAAGGAGGTGACTTTCAACTCTCCTATGGAAGCCAACTTTAAGTTTAGAAGGGTCGGGGCGGTGGTCTTGCCCAAAGTAATCTCATCGATAAAAGCTAACAAGTTTCTTAACCAAGGTATTTTGAGTATCTTGGCCAGTGTGGTTGACACTAGAGAAACCTAAAGCCAACTTCTTCAAAACTAGTTCTAAGAGACTATTCGGATGTTTTTTTAGAGGACATTCCAGGATTGTCGCCGTATAGAGAGATAGACTTCATTATCGAGTTGGAGCCAAGTACAACTCCCATCTCGAAGGCTTCTTATTGAATGACTCCAACAGAATTAAAAGCGCTTAAGATCCAGTTGCAGGAGTTAATCAACAAAGGCTTCATACGATTCAGTGTGTCAACTTGGGTGCGCCAGTCTTGTTTGTGAAAAAGAAAGATGGTTTGTTATGTCTTTGCGTTGACTACAGAGAATTAAACAAGGTAACCATCAAGAATAAATATCCTCTCCCCAGCATTGATGATCTATTTGACTAGTTGAAGGGAGCCACAGTTTTCTCCAGGATTGACCTTCACTTAGGATATCATTGGTTGAGGATAAAAGACAGCGATATCCCTAAGACAGCTTTCTGTTCCAGATATGGACATTATGAGTTCATAATGATATCGTTTGGCTTGACAAATGCTCCTGCAATATTTATAAATTTGATGAACAAGGTGTTCAATGATTTCCTTGACGCCTTTGTGATAGTTTTTATTGATGATATCTTGGTTTATTCCAAGACAGAGGCAAAGTATGAGGAACATTTACAAAAAGTTTTGGAAACTTTGAGGTTGCATAAGTTATATGCCAAGTTTTCCAAGTGAGAGTTTTGGTTGAAGCATGTGTTCTTTCTAGGACACGTGGTGTCGAAGAGTGGGGTTTTGGTAGATCCTGGAAAGATAGAGGCGGTTACAAGTTGGTCTCGCCCCGTGACAGTTAGTGAGGTGTGAAGTTTTCTGGGCTTAGTAGGCTACTATCGTCGATTTGTTAAAAACTTCTCTCGCATAGCCATTCATTTGACTCAATTGACCAGGAAGGGTATTCCTTTTGTTTGGAGTAAAGCTTGTGAGAAAAGTTTCCAAGACCTTAAAACAAAGACTAGTTTTTGCACCAATGCTTATAGTTATAGATGGGTGTGGAGGTTTTGTTGTTTATAGAGATGCCTCCACAAAATGGTTGGGGTGTGTGTTGATGCAACACGATAATCTGGTTTTTTATGCCTCTCGTCAGTTAAAGAACCACGAATAGAATTATCCAACTCATGATTTGGAGTTAGCGACAGTTGTCTTTGCTTTAAAGATATGGAGCCATTACTTATATGAAGAAAGATATAGATCTACACGGAGCACAAGAGCTTAAAGTACTTCTTCACTCAAAAGGAGTTTAATATGAGGCAGCGTAGATGTCTAGAATTAGTGAAAGATTATGATGTAGAGATTTTGTATTAGGATGTAAACAGTCTATTCGACAACTCTTATTACTAGATAGACTCGCCTATGCAAAGCCTTTAAGTGCATAGAGATTGCAGTAGTTGTTGGAGAAGTTACATCACAACTGGTCCAATTGTTAGTGCAACCAACCTTGAGGCAAAAAGATTATTGCTGCGCAACAAGGTGATTTATATCTTGTTGAGAAGTTTCGATAGGTGAAGGTTGGGTAAGTTAGTGAGTTCTCAGTATCCTTGAATGATGGTCTCTCATATTAGGGATGCCTTTGTGTGTCGACAGATAGTGATGTTAAAAATGAATTGTTGACATAAGCTCACAACTCTTCATTCTCAATCCATCCCAGAAATACCAAGATGTATCAGGACTTGAAACATTATTATTGGTGAAATTTGTCAGCAAATGCTTAGTGTGTCAACAAGTGAAGGCTTCGAGGTAGAAGCCAATAAGGCTGTTGTAGTCTTTGAAAGTGCCAGAATGGAAGTAGAAGAATGTGTTATGGATTTTATTGGAGGTTTACCAAGAACAGTGAAAGGCCATACAGTGATATGAGTTATAGTAGACAAGCTCACCAAGTCAGCTCATTTTATTCCAAGCAAGTTCACTTATTCAGTGAACAAATGGACAAAAATTTACATGAGAGAAGTGGTGAGGTTACATAGAGTGCCCGTTTTGATAGTGTTTGATAGAGATCCTCGCTTCATGTCTAGCTTTTGGAAGAGTTTCTAGTCAACATTAGGCACTCAGTTAGATTTCAGTACAACTTTTCATCCACAAACTAATGCCCAAACTGAGGGTTTGAGTCAAATACTAGAGGACATGTTATGCGCTTGTGCGTTAGATTTTCCAGGAAGTTGGGACTCTTACTTGCATCTTATGAGGTTTGCTTATAATAATAACTACCAAGCTACTATTGGCATAATGCCATTTGAGGCCCTATATGGGAAGAGTTGCAGGTCTCCTATTTATTGGATGAGGTTGGTGAACGAAAATTGTTGGGACCTGAGTTAGTATAGCTTACTAATGAGGCTATTCAGAAGATTAGGGCAAAGATGCAGATAGCCCAAAGTAGGCAGAAAGATTACGCCGATGTGAGATGGCGAGACCTGGAGTTTGAAGTGGATGATAAAATGTTCCTGAAAGTGGCACCTATGAAAGGTGTTCTAGGGTTTGGACAGAAAAGGAAGTTGAGACCTCAATTCATTGGGCCATTTGAAATATCGGAGCAAGTTGGTCCTGTAGCTTATCGTTTGGCTTTGCCACCGTCACTCTCTGTAGTTCATAATATCTTCCATGTTTCCATGTTGAAGAAGTATAAGACAGATCCATCTAATATGGTAGATTATGAGCCCTTTCAATTGAATGAGAACCTGAGTTGTGAGGAGAAGCCAACTCAAATTCTTGTAAGGGAAGTGAAGGCTTTGCGCAATTGTAAAATAGTGCTAGTGGAAGTTCTATGGCAGAATCATTAGTTCGAGGAAGCGACATGGGAACAAGAGGATGATATGAGATCGAAGTACATGGAGCTGTTCCAGGATTAAACTTTCAAGGATGAAAGTTTCTTAAGGAGCGGAAAATATGACAACCCAAATTTTGAGGTATTTTTTTTATTTGATTAGATTAAGTATCTTAGTTATTTTAGTTTCGAGGTTGAAGTTGAGTTATCACATTACTAATTGATAATTAGGACACATGTAATTATGATTTAGTTAATAATTTTTTTTAGAAAATTATAAGGGAAATTATTTTAAATAAAAAATTATTAAAAATATTTATAAATAATAGCAAAATATCACTGTCTATGTGTGATACACGGCGATAGATCGCGATAGAGTACTGTTTGTGTCCATCATGACATAGATAGACACAGATAGTTGTCTATAACGGTTTATTGCAGATAGACAACAAAATTTTGTTGTATTTGTAAATACTTTGATTCATTTTTTTATATTTGAAAACAACCCAAATTGTAATATATTGTTAATAAAAAAAAAAAAAAAAAAAAACCAAACCTCCCACAAAAGCATAAAGTTAAGAAAAGGAAACAACAAAAAGACATTCAGGACCAAATCATGAATTATGCTATCTTTTTTAGTCAAAGTGAGCATAACTCAATTGTAATTTGATATATTCCACCTCCATTGAATAATCACAATTAAAATATTTTAATATTCTAGTCAAACTTTCATTTATTATTTTTCTTGAAAATTATATTTTTAAAGGAAGATTTCAAACACCATTTTAAATTCGAAGCATATTGCATACAACGTATGCATATTTTTATTTGAAATAATTTAATTTTATATTCCTTTTCAAATAATAGCAAAAGTAACCAAAATATTTACAAATATAGCAAAATTTCATTGTTTATCTGTGATAGACCGGGATAGATTGCAATAGACTACTATTTGTGTCTCGATAGACAAAGATAGTAGTCTATTGCAGTCTATCGCAGATAGCCTATATGTTTTGCTATTAGTTTTATATATTTTCAGCAGTTTTGCCATTTAAAATAATTTCCCTTAATTTTAAATATTTTGGTGAAATATTTGAAGTATTGTTAATTTTAAGATAATTCATATTTATTATAAATGTACTAATAATCATAGATGCCTATTATGTATCCATGCTTGGTATTCAAAGACCAAGTGACAGTTGCCAATTACCTCATGTGTTGTCCATGTGTCTCATAATCACACATTTTAGAGACCATGTAAATCGACCTCCTATTTGCCCGTTTGCCTATTGGCATTTGGTGGATCTTGAGAGAACATTAGTGAAAAAAGAAAAGAAAGGATTGGAGAAATTTTAGAGATTTTGAATTTCCATAAAATTCAGTTTTCATATTTATTATTTTATTTTATTTATTATTTATTTATTTTAATATTATAATTCTTCGGTATTCATATTCTTGTTTTTCATCATTTTGTTCCTCAATTTTACAACAATATTCTTTTTTTTTTTTATATTTTCTTCATTTAATTGAATATGTTTGTTTAATATATTGTGTTGCTCATAAATTTAATCTTTATGTAATTAGATTAAGTATTTTATATATATAGATACACACTATATTAAAATTAAAAGGGGCTAAGAGGCGAAAATGTTTAACTTCTTTCTTTACCCTTAAAATTTTACATAATGTCTATTTTACTATTATAGTCACGCTGCTTCATTATATGTATTTTTTATGTCTTGGCCAATAATCGTTCGTGCTTTAGATTTGCAATAGCAACAACAGAAGAAAGAAGAAAGAAGATTAGAAGAAAGAAGATCCCAAGAAGTTTTAGAGAGAGTAACAAATTTGAGACGAAAATATGGAGAAATTCAAGAAGGCGAAAATGAGAGTGAATCATATATAATTAGGGTGATAATTATATTATTTCTAGAGCCTAAGAAAGGAACGACCAATATAATAAACTGATATCTTTATTGTGTTAATAAACTCATTTTCATTCATATTTCAACATTCTAGCTTGGATTTTTTTTTTTTTTTTCATAATGTCTTACTTCATCATTGATTACTTTCAAATTTTATGTCCAACCTTTCTACTCTAAAATTGATGAGATTTTTATATCCGTTCAATCATTTATATTATTTCCTATAAAATTATGTTTCAAAGATTTTAAATTGCATTCCAACCCATCTCATATTCAGTATAATCAAATAAATATGTATTATTTTAGTCATTGTCTATTTTACTACTTCTAATATCAGACATTTACTATTTAAATTAAATTTAAAGTATATTCATTTTATAATTTATGTTCTAAACATTTGTAATTATGTGCATCGCATGTGGCCCTAACTAGTAATATTAAAGTGTGAGAATGATGATTCCAATTCTATTTTTCTTTTCTTTTCTCCATTGACTTCGATTTTATTAATGCTTTTTAAAAATACATAAATTCATGTCATGTTTGGCTTGAGTTCGGAGGTTCAAATCTTTACCCTAGATTGGTTATAGGAAAAAAGAATCATTGTTGGCTAATCATGCTAGTTCATTAAAATTTAAATTACCACTTTGATTATTAATTTAGGTTGAGTTCGTCGTACTTTCTAATTTGAATTGAAGTTTTTTTTTCAGTAAAAATAATTTATAATCTTTTAGGCAAAGAACAAATACTTTAAGAAGATAAAACACTTAAAGGGTTACAACTCAAAACATCATAACTAATAACAAACCTCAGCCAAAGGGGAAGGTACAAAATGAATAAATAAAAGGAAGTCCCTATGCTCCATAGTCTCTCCATCTTTATCACAACAAACACACCAATGAGAAATTGAGATTTTTTTTTCTTTCCCTATTTAGATTGTGATTAGAGGACAGTACATTTTCCACATCTAAATATATATTTTTTTGGGATCTTTAAAGTCCAAAACGGCCTTTCATAATGGAAATTTTATTTTAATTCTAAAATATTATTTATTGATCTATGTAGTTTCTTTTTAATTCTTTTTATTTTGTGATGTATGTGGTTTTAATGTGAAATTTCTTGAATTTAAAATGTGTTATGTGAAATGTAATTAATTACAACAATTTTTCGTAATGGAAATTTATTAGAATGCATTTTTTGAGTTAAGGGTTGTCAGATTTTTGTACTTGGTTAAATGTTGTAAAAAAATATTTTATTTCTTTAGTTACGTGGTAACTACTTTCAATTGTTCAACTTTTCACTAATAGTTTTGAAGATTGTTAAATAACATTGTTTCAAAAATTGAAAAGCCTAGCCGTTTACTGCAATAATTAAGAAATTAATCTTAAAAATAAAATAAATGAACCACACAGTAGAGAAAAGAATAAAAATGAAGAAGATGAAGAAAAACCTCAATTGTTATAAAAAACGAGTAAGAAAGAACCCTTTTTTAGGTGTATGAAATCAGGAGATTACAAAACTTTTGAGATTCTACCATCTGTTATATTAAATAATTAAGTATAATTGAAAAATAATTAATTTCTCTTTATGATAGTTTGTGTGGAGAAGTGAAATCGTTTAATTATATGATAAAGAAATGTTAGTTTTACATGAGCAAGAGAATTTTTCTTATCTAAATATCTATTTATGATATATACTTGTAGGTGGGAGAAAGAGAATTTGGTTATGGGAGAGAATGGTAGGTAGAGTCCAACTATTTAAATGCCATTAAGTGAATTTGATTAATATATTATTTAATAATTATTTAGTAATTAATTGTGGTTGATATGTTCCGTAAATTTCAAAATTGATATGTTGGAGAAGACATTTAATTGTGGTTGATGCGGATATGTTGGAGAAGACATTTTCTACATTTCATGCCTCAAATATGCTCCTGCAATATCCAGAGAAAGATTTTAAACATTATTTTGAACTAATTTCATGTCTTCTCATAGCTGAACAGAATAATGACCTATTGATGAAGAACCACGAATCTAGACCAACTGGAACAACACTATTCCCTTAAGTGAATCTTGTAAATTTTAATAATCGTGGTCGAGGTCGTGGTCATGGTCAAGGTCGTGACTGTGGCAGAGGAAGAAATAATTATTATTTTCATGGTGGTCGTTCTAATCATCCAAATTTCAAAACCACCCGAAATAATGATCATAAAGGAAAAACTTTACAACATAAAAATTCCAAAGGTGATGAGCATAAATGCTCCCGATGCGGAATGATTTGGCACTTGTCCCGTGTTTGTCGTACATCAAAACGCTTAGTTGATCTCTATCAAGCTTCCATGAAAGAAAAAGGAAAAAATGTGGAAGCAAAATTTGCATACCAGGATAATGATATACTTGACCCATCCAATATGATAAATTTGAATATGTGGACTTCTTTGAATCTCCTGAAGAGAAAACCAGCACAAATAATGGCATAACAAGTGTTTTCTTTAATTTTGAGAATATTTAGAATTAATGTTGTTTGTTTTGTCCATTTATCTTTCATGTTTTTTTTTCTTTAAAGTTAAACTTTTGTATTTAAAGCTTTATTTATTTTATTGTAATTATCTTGTTTAAATGAAGAATCATGGACAATTTTCATATGCTGAGCGACTCAAAAATGAAGAATGAAGATCTATGTCTAATAGACTATGCAACTATACATAAAATACTTACAAATAGAAAATATTTTTCCAAATTGACAATGTCGTAAGCAAAAGTCAATACAATATTAAGTTCTTCAAACCTAATTGAAGGATTTGGAAAAGCAAATATTATTTTATCTAGAGGAACAAAATTTACAATTAACAACGTGTTGTTCTCTAGTCAATCAAAGAGAAATCTAGTTAAGTTTTAAAGATATATGTTGCAATGATTATCACATTGAAACTGATAGAAAAAATTAGATAGAATATCTTTATATCATATCTACTGTCTCACATGAAAAACGTGGATTGGAAAAGTTGTCTGCTTTATCTTCTAGATTATATTATACTCATATACGAGTAATTAAAACATATGTAATAATAAACCTGAAGTTCATGAATCCATATATATTTACAATTTGGCATGACCGATTGGGTCATCCAGGATCTTTGATGATGAGGAGAATTATTGAAAATTCAAATGAACACTCATTGAATAACCAGAAGATTCTTCAATCTAGTGAATCATCATGTGATGCATGCTCTCAAGACAAATTAATAATTAGACCATCACCAACTAAAGTGGGAACTGAATCACCTGCACTTTTTAAACGAATTCATGGTGATATATGTGAACCTATTAACCCACCAAACAGACCATATAGATATATTATGGTATTGATAGATGCATCTAGTAGATGATCACACATGTACTTATTATCAAGTCGAAACCTTGTATTTGCAAGATTACTTACTCAAATAATTAAGTTAAGACACAGTTTCCTGATTATTCAATTAAGATCATTCGTCTTGATAATGCTGGTGAATTTACATCCCAAGCTTTTGATAATTATTGTATGTCACTTGGGATAAATAATGAACATCTTGTAGCTTGTGTTCATACACAAAATGGTTTAGCATAATCATTTAAAAAAACGTTTGCAATTAATTGCTAGACCATTACTTATGAGAGCTAAGCTTCATACATCTGTATGGGGACATGCTATTTTGCATGCTGTATCACTTGCATGCATTAGGCCAATAGCTTATCATAAATACTAGACATTACAATTAGCTTATAGCCAAGAGCCAAATATTTCCCATCTAAGAATTTTTGGATATACAGTATATGTTCCAATTGCTCCATGATAACGTACTAAGATGAGTCCTCAAAGGAGGTTAGGAATATATGTAGGATATGAGAACAATTATTAAATATCTTGAACCCCTGATAGGTGATGTATTTACTGCACGATTTACTGATTTTCATTTTAATGAGATAAATTTTCCAACATTAGGGGGAGAAATTAAGAAGTTGGAAAAGGAAATTACATGGAATGCATTATTATTGTCTCATTTAGATCCCTGTACAGATCAATATGAATTTGAAGTTCATAAAATAATTCATTCACAAAATATAGCAAATCAATTGGTAGATGCGTTTATAAATGCAAATAAAGTAACTAAGTCACATAAGTAACTAAGTCACATATACTAGTTGCGGATGTTCTATTGAAAATAGATATTCCAACACAACAAATGGTCACTAATGAGTCTGGAATCAGAAGCTTGGTAGACTAGTAGGTTCTAAAGATAAAAATCCTCGGAAAAAAAGATAGACAATAGTAAAAAAGACTTGGTTGAGGATGTAAATATCCATGAAGAAACCCTAGACATGACTGATAATTGAATTAGTGAAGAAGGTGAAATACCTAAAGATAATAATAAGATTCTAATAAATTATGTCATAATAAGGAATAGATGCAACAAAACTAATGTAGTTATAGACAACATTTTTGCGTACAATGTTGCTCTTGATATTATATCTGAAAATGAGAATCCTGCACCAAAATCTGTTAGAATGTCGATATAGAAAAGATTGACTTCAGTAGAAAGAAGAATTGAGGCAAAATTAAACTCACTTTCAAAACGTCAAGTTTTTGGACCAGTAGTCCGAACACTAGAAAGTGTCAAACATGTGGGATACAAATGGGTATTTGTGAGGAAAAAAATGAAAATAACGCGGTCACAAGATATAAAGCATGACTAGTTACACAATGCTTTTCACAAAGACCTGGTATTGACTATGAGGAGACGTATTCTTCAGTGGTGGATACAATTACATTAAGATATTTAATTGGTCTAACTGTGTATGAAAATCTAGACATGCATCTTATGGATGTAGTCACAGCATATTTTTATGGATTTCTTAATGATGACGTTTATATGAGAATCCTAAAAGGGTTTAAGATACCTGAAACATATAAATCAAGTTCTCAAGAATTATATTCAATAAAGTTACAGAGATCACTATATGGATTGAAACAATCATGATGAATGTTGTACAATTGCCTGAGTGGATATTTGTTGAAAGAAGGACATCAAAATAATCCAATATGTCTATGTGTTTTTATAAAGAAATCACAGTTAAAATTTGCTATTATAATTGTATATGTTGATGACCTAAATATAATTGGAACTTCTGAAAAGTTTTCAAAGGCAATAGAATATCTTAAAAAAGAATTTGAGACTCAGAAAAACAAAACTTTTCCTTGGATTGCAAATTGAGCATTTAACAGATGAGATATTGTTCATCGGTCAACTTATACAAGAAAATTTTTAAAAAGATTCTATATGGACAAAACACATCCATTAAACATTCCAATGGAAGTTTGTTCACTAGATGTAAAGAAAGATAAATTTCGACCTCGAGATAATAATGAAAATTTTTTTGGTCCTAAAGTACCATATCTTAGTGCAATTTGTGCACTTATGTATCTTGCTAATAATACAAGACCAAATATTGCATATCAATAAATTTATTAGATAGATACAGTTCTTCTCCAACAAAAAAAGATCGAAATGGAATTAAGTATATACTCATTTATCTCCAGGGACAAATTTTGATTTAGTTGATTATGTAGATTCTATATATTTATCTGATTCACACAAAACTAGATCTCAAACAGGTTATCTGTCCACATGTAAAGGAATAGTTATATCTTGGCTATAATAGACCATAGCTGTCACACCCCCTCCCAAGTTTACTTACATAACCTGAAAGGAGATGTGAGGACAGTATACATCACCCCTCTTGTGACGCATACCATCCGTTCCTTCACACACATTCTGAACTGTTCACAATGTAATCTCCATATTCTAAGACATTTTAAACATAACATATAGGAAAGTATATACAAGCCAAAAACTAAATTCCTCAACTCTTTTACATGTCCTTACACAACCCATAGTTCAATCACTGGTAATTGTACATACATATCTACATGCCACCTAATTAAGGTTTAACATACAAATAACACTTCAACAAGTCAGATTATTCAGAGTCTCGAGGCTTAAGCAGGGAGAGTGGGAGTAGGCAAAGCACCAGAAACGTCCTTGCTACCTGGAGGGGAAAGAAAACATTGAAAACATGAGCTAAAGGCCCAGTGAGTGACAATGTTAACAAACCATTTTAGTTCGGAAATCATCAGTATTAAAACTGAGTTCAATATCAACATAAAACATGCAACCACTTTAAATACACTAGTTAAAACAGCTTAATTGCCCTTATCAATTCATACATGATTTTTAAACAAATCATAAGGAAATAGTTTAGATACAATATTTTTCCCTTAGTTGAATTGGAGCAAAACTCAACACCCCAACGTCGAAAGCATATAAGGCTCGATGCGGAGCAAGACTCAACGCACCAGGATATAACCTCTATGTGCACATAGGAATATGGCGGGTTGCCGAAGTACCTTCTCATGTCCTTGAGTACTGGGTCCCGGGGAAACTCACATGTCTTATTAACATTAAGCCTCCTCTAAAACATTTTATAGGCGGGTTGCCCAAGTACTGGGTCCCGGGGAAACTCATATGCCTTACTAGCATTGAGCCTCCTCTAAAACATTTTCCTTTTTAGAAGCAACATTTTATACAAACCATTCGTATACAAATCGTTCATAAGAATACAGGGTAATTATTATAACATGTCATAAACATGCTTTTCAATTGCTTCAAGAACATAACGTATGCCTCATAAAGCATTTAATCACAAATTCACATTTCATTGGAAAACTGAACTATCATGTTCAACAAAATCGTTTTAAAGTAAAAGAAGTGTCACTCACAATTCTTCCTAGGCCTTGAGTGGATTATACGCCTTCCCTATTTCCTCTTGGCCTGAAATAGATATTTTCCCTTGTTATACTTCTTTTCCATTCACAAGAACATAAACAATAACTTATCATATGCTCAGTGATTATAGCACATCATGCGGTTAAGCTTTCATTAGTTTATTCTCAAGCCTTAACTCTAAAGCTATAACTACGAGTTGTCCCTTACCCTTCTGCTATACCTTAATTTCCAAAAACACTTTACGTGCAGCTCACTTGCTGTTATATCAACACTTGAGCCTTAGTTTCTCCTTACTGACTGTTACAACTTTGATGTCTCTACTTAATCCCTGCTAAAAACGCATTTCCAGCCCATATTAAGACTTCTTCTCTTCTATAAACTTGTAAAGAATTAAGTCCCACAGCTTACCTCAAAATTTCAAGGCTTAACTCTTTTCCGTTCTTCAGTTATGCCAAAATCACTCCGCGTTGCTTCGGATTTCATAACAGTTCTGTAGTTGCTGCTTTTACCTAAAGATTCATGTGATAAACTTCGGTTTCAGCTCAACCATCCTTCATAAGACTTGTTAGGAATTATGTTAACTTACTAACCTCAAAATTTCAGTCCCAAACTCGGCTTGCTTGAGTCGTTCTACTCCAAACATCAACCAATGTTCAGTCTATGCGTCTGCAATCGGTCTCCTGTTCCAGTTCGGATTTCAGCACCAAAACGGGTAGAATTCCGCCCACATGTCTATGTTCTCCTCCAGCGTCTTCAGCAACTAACCATTCTCAGCGCATGGTGTTCTCGGCGCCTCCTACCTTCGACGCCTACAACATAGTCATTCACATCACTAGCTTCATCGCGTCAAGACCGTTCTATCTTGGACGCAATGTGACTTCAGTGCATGGCTGTCTTCGCCGCATGGTAACTTCGACGCATGGCTGTCTTCAACGCATGGTTTAAGCATATTCTTTTCCCACCAATGATCACTTATCCTTTGATGCGACGACTACTTCATCTCACAACCCTTCTTGATTCAATCAACAACGCATGGTTCCTCAAATAATTCAGTTTCCCGCTACTTTCACCAACGCATGGTCTTGGCCACCACTTAACTAAAATTTTGCTCTACTTCTTGGCTATTTCTCCTCTAGCAATGCATAACCTCAATCGCATTGCTCTCCCCAACACTTGGTTTTACAAGTCAGTGCTTACAATAGCAGCTACTTCTTTAAATCATGCTAAAATTCTTGCAATTCATGAGACTAGCAGAGAATGTGTATGGCTAAGATCAATGACTCAACACATTCATGAAATATGTGGCTTGTCTTCTAGTAAACATCCTCCAACAACATTATATGAAGGCAACACAACATGCATAACCCAAATCAAATGATGATATATTTAAGGAGATAGAAAAAAATATATTTCACCAAGGCTTTTCTACACTAATAATCTTGAAGAAAATGACGACATCACTGTACAACAAATTTGTTCAGAAGATAACCTAACAGACATTATACAAAAGCATTACCTACCGCAACATTTGAAAAATTGGTGCAGAACATTGGAATACGGCTACTCAGAGATCTCAAGTGAAGAAAGGGGGAACAGATGTATTGTATTCTTTTAGAAGTATTAGATTATATGAAATATGTACCTTTTTTTTCTTCACTAGGATTTTTTTCTCATTGGGTACCTAGTAAGGTTGTAACGACACATATTTCAAATGAGCACCTAAGGGGAGTATAATAAATATTCAAAATATGTATAATTTAGATACCTATGCTTAGTATCCAAAGGCCATGTGTCTTATAATCACACATCCTTAGTTGCCATGTTTTTTCACCACTTACTTGCTAAATTGCTTATAAATAGTGGCATTTGGTGAATGTTGAAAATACACACATTGGTGAGAAAAATAAGAGAAAGGATTGGAGAAATTTTAGAGATTTCTTATTTCCATAAAATTCAATTTCCATTTCCATTATATTATATTATATTATTTTTTATTTACTTTAATATTATAATTCCTCGAAATTCGTATTTTCGTTTTTCATCATTTTGCTCCTTAATTTTACAATAGTAAGATATTTTTTTTATTATAGTTTTAAATGTTATTGAATAAAATAAAATAAGACACATCAGGCACATATTTTCATAAAATGTGAAAAAAATATGAAATATATGATTATAAAATAAGGATTGTTATGAGATATAATGACAAAAAAGAGAATGTTAAATAGAGAAAAACAAAATATATGTACAAAGCACAAGGATGTGATTTTAAGGGCAAAATATTCAAGGAAAAAAAAAAAAAAAAAGAGAAAACAAATGACTAAAGATGTGTAAAAAAGAAAAAAAAAAAGTGAAAACAAATGACTAAAGATGTGTAAAAAAGAAAAAAAAAAAGTGAAAACAAATGACTAAAGATGTGTAAAAAAGAAAAAAAAAAAGTGAAAACAAATGACTAAAGATGTGTAAAAAAGAAAAAAAAAAAGTGAAAACAAATGACTAAAGATGTGTAAAAAAGAAAAAAAAAAAGTGAAAACAAATGACTAAAGATGTGTAAAAAAGAAAAAAAAAAAGTGAAAACAAATGACTAAAGATGTGTAAAAAAGAAAAAAAAAAAGTGAAAACAAATGACTAAAGATGTGTAAAAAAGAAAAAAAAAAAGTGAAAACAAATGACTAAAGATGTGTAAAAAAGAAAAAAAAAAAGTGAAAACAAATGACTAATAAATAAGCATAAATTTTATGTCAAATTATAAAAGTATGATTCTTTTTTTTTTTTTTTGAAGTACACATATCCTCTGAAAAGTTGTAATACTATTTTTCATTTTGGGAATATTATGAAACTAATAGAGATTTCTCAAGAATTTTAAATGGAAATGGAGGGTTATAATAGGACCCTAAAGTCAATAAATTTGACCAAAGTTATATTCCATTGAAAAAAAATATATTTTTTAGTCTCTAAATTTTGCATATTAATTTTTATTTAGTCACTAAATTTTAAAATATTAAACATTTAGTCTTTAAGTTTTGAGTTTGATTTCAATGTAGTCCCTACCTATGAGATTTGACTTTTAGTATCGATTTGGTTTCTATGTTTTACAATTTACATTTTCAATCTTGATTTTTCATTAAATATTCACTTTGAGTATTTGACATTATGTCTATTAATAAATTTTGAATAATTACGAAGTGAAATTTTGAAAATAATTTTAACAGTGATGAAAAAATAATGAAACTTAATTAATTATAATTCTTTTAAAAGTATTAATAGACATTAACATTGAAGATTGAAAATGTGTATTTAGTGAAAAATCGATGTTAAAAGTTTTAATCTTGAAACCAAGGGACCAAATTGCAACAACTACTCAAATCTCAAGGGTAAAGTTGGAACATTTTGTAATCGATAGACTAAATTGAATTCATACTCAAACCTTAAGGCCAAAATCTGTAACATTTTGAAAATGAGGGACCAAATGAAAAATATACCTAAAACTTGTAGACCATTGTATTTTTCTCTATATATTTGTTACTTTTATTGATTTACGGAAATATAAAGAAAAATATTAAATTTATAAAATTAAGATTTTAATATCATAAATAATAATTTAATTCAAATTTATATAAATATAAAAGAATTAATGAAAATTAACAAATATATAATGTTACGAATTCTTTTAGTTATAAGAGCAGGAATCAGAACCTTAGACATGTTGGTCAATAATATAGGCTTTAACTGTTGAGCCTGATTTTCATTTTTGTTTTAATTTCTTTTATAAACTTTATTTTATTTTCTCATTTCCAGTATAAAATAAAAAGTTAATAATTTTTTTGGTAAATTATTCTTAAAAAGAACCTATAATTCTATTCGAGATTTTTTAAACTCATTATTTTAAGTCGTATTAATTATTATTACTATTTAATATTATATATATTACTGTGATGGAAATTATCTTCATATAAATTTTAACCCGTATGGATGTTCGTGGGTTTTATTAGGTTGAGGTAGTTTTTAGATCCAACCTACTAGTTTAGGTCGTAAGTGTCAACGACCCAAACAATCCTTATTAAATGATGAACCCAACTCAACTATGAAATGTATGAGTTGGGTTGGATTGAGTTACTTGTGTAACGACCCGACTTCCGAGAACTTAAACTAGACCGTCACTATATGTATGCATACATCTCAAAAGAATTTTTCCAAAATTTTACTAAAAATTGAGGAAACATCATTAAGGTAAATAAATTTGTCGTCATTTAAATAAAAAAGCCTTTAGTCAGGTACTCCTAAAACATTAATGCATTAAAGTCAGAAATTTGACAAAAAGAAAAAAAAAACATAGTTTTAGTTCAAATAACAAATCCCAAGTAGTAAACCGAAAGGAAAACATGAAGACTCGTGCGGAAGCATTAGTCTAGTCCCAATAGCATCGTTAAGGTTTTCTTTCGTCATTTGGAGTATAAAATACTCAATAAGTAACCCCACTACCAATGTCAGGCTAGACACTTATATCAAATAAGTGCATTGTACTAGTGGGACATGTATAATTCTACTTTTTCACTTATTTCGAGTGATTGGTTAGACCCACTCTACCATTGGCAAATGGTGTCCACGAGCCTCTATTGAATCCCGCATGAGACACTTAGCACTGGTGATTTCAAAGGAGCACAAATCTCTAGTGATCCCGAAGGAACACAAATCTCTGGTGACCCCGAAGGAACACAAACTGGCGATCTTAAAGGAACACAAATCTAGTGATCCCGAAGAAGCCCAAATCTCTAGTGATCCCGAAGGAACACAAACTGGTGATCCCAAAAGAACACAAATCTCTGGTGATCCCAAAGAAACACAAACCTCTAGTGATCCGGAAGGAACATAAATCTCTACTGAGCAAACAACCAATGTAAGAGGGTAACTATCACTAACATGCATAACTGGGAAAATACATAAAAATCCCACAACATGGATTCGTAATGTCTCATACAAACATCATCAAGCTCATATATCTTCACAGTCATAAGAATTACATGTAAACAGAATATTTTATAGATGACCCAAATAAGCCAACAACATTTTAATAACTAAATTGTCTGGCACGTAGGCGGTTCTCATAGAAGATTACTTACCTTAAGAGTAGGTGTGACATCCCAAATTTTCAGCCAATTTTTTTTTTAAAAAAAAATTAATTATTTTGAATTGTTTGGTTAGTTGTTTGAATTTTGAACCTTAATTGGATTATTTTGAGAAAATAATCCAATTTAAAGTAATGGTGATAAAAGATTTGGATTTAATTCAGTGGAAAATTGAATTTATTTGTGGGAGATTTAAAAGTTGGATTTAAATTTGAAATTGGGTGAAACTTAAGAACTTGATTAATTTAAGAAAATATGAAGCTAAGTTGAAATTGAATTTAAGTTGGAGAATTGATTTGTTAGGAGATATTTTGGTTAAATAAATTATTAAGTGGTGGTTGGAAAAGATTTGATTTGATAGGTTGAGGAATATTATCTTAAATAAGTTGTGTTTGCGGATAAATTTAAATATATATATATATATATTTAAGGTTTTGGTCAGCCATTTGCAAGTCACCGCCCGACCGTTCTCTTTCCATTCGCTTCGTTGGCATCACCCGTTTTTTGTGGGTTACGCCGACATTTCAAGATTTGGGCATTTCAAGATTTGGCTAGGTCAGGACTGTTTTGGTAAGTACTGTGATTTTCTTGTAATTTCATGATTACCCATCAGTGTTGGTTTTAATTTCATGATTAACCATGATTACCCATTAGTGTTGGTTTTAATTGTTGTTACCCATTGGATTTGGATTAATTCAAGTTTCGAAGGACTTTGGAATTTGAAGCAAGCTATCCAAGCAAGTTAAAGGGTTCATTTTGGTTGGACCCATTGTTTGAAGTATGGAAGAAGAGTATGACTTAGTTGCACCTTAGTTAAGATTATTTAGTTTAATTGTTGAGTAAATTGTATTTGGAATTAGGCTTAAAGACTTAATTTAAGTTTGGATTCATGTTCCAGGGTTTTAATTCAAGGATTTTGTGAGAATGGGTTGCTTTGTTAGCTGTTTGGACCTAATTCTAAGGTAAGTATTATTGGAACCGCCTACGTACCTGGAAGTTTAGTTATTAAAATGTTGTTGGCTTCTTTGGGCCATCTATGCCATATTTTGTTTGCAACTGTGAAGATATGAGCATGATGATGTTTGTATGAAAGGAATTATAAATCTATGTTATGGGATTTTTATGTATTTTACCAATTATGCATGTTAGTATAGTTAGCCTCTTACGTTGGTTGTGTCCACCAGAAGATTTGTGTTCCTTTGGATCACCAGAGGTTTGTGCTCCTTTGGGATACACAAGAGATTTTGTGTTCCTTCGGGATACACCAAAGGTTTCATGTTCCTGCGGGATACACCAGAGGTAAGTGTCTCATACGGGATTCACTAGAGGATCGCGGACACCATTTGCCAACGGTAGAATAGGTCTAACCAATCACTCATATAAGTGAAATGTGAAAAGTAGAATTATGCATGTCCTACTAGCATGATGCACTTATTGTGACCTTGGTAGTGGGGTTACTTATGGAGTATTTTGTACTCATTCTTTTCATGTTTTGTTTTTCAGGTAAAGGAAATGACACCTCGGCAAAATAATGAAAGAAAACCTTGACCGTGCTTCCGCTCAAGAGATTTCATGTTCTTTTTATCTTTAAAAATTTTGGTTCTGTTATTTTAACTCATAATTTTATTTTTTCTTAAAAATTTCTCATGGTCAGATGTTTTAGGTAAGTTTCTTGTTTTATTAAATTGTACAAGGGGTACCCCGATCAAAGATTTTCAATTATTTGAATTTTGCAAAAATATATTTATTTTAATCAAAAAGTTATTTGGATTTTTTTGTAAAATTTGAAAAAGAGTCGTTTTAGATATATGCATGGTTACAGTGACAACGTAGTTTAAGTCCTAGAAAGTCGGGTTATTACAGTAGGTGCAAATAGTTAACTGAGTAGCCAATTTTGACAAAATCCTTGAATTAAATCCTAAGAACATAAATCCAAACTTAAATTAAGCCTTTAGGCTTGACTCCCAATACGATTTACTAACAATTAAACCAAGTTATAATTGTAACGACCCGACTAATACATCCTAATCAGACCATTACTCAATGCATGCAAATTTCAAGAAAAGACCCGACTCTGAGTAATAAGAAAGAAACAATGCTACTTACGGAAATTTCTGTTTTATTTAATCCCATATAGAAAGAATTTTTGGTTTGGGGTACCCCTAATAAAATCAACAAAATTCCATGAACAGAAAACAAAAACAAAATCCATATACAAAATAAAAGACAAGCCTAAAAAAAAAATGCAGTGCTAGGCGGAAGCTACTATGGGTCCCGTGAAGCCATCAAGGATTCCTCTTGTCATTCGCCAGCACGTTCTTTCCCTTACCTGAAAAAAAAAAAATAAGATAAAAGGGTGAGCAATTATATTGCTCAGTAAGTGACCCCACTACCGGAGCCAGGCTAGGCACCCAAGTCCTTTAAGTGCATTAGTCATACAACAGGCATATCAACATACTTCAATAGGAAACTGGTTATACTGGCACCCAAGTCCTTTAAGTGCATTAGCCTTAAGACAGTCATATCTAACATACTTTCATAGGGGACTGGTTATACTCGCACTCAAGTCCTTTA